>LOEQ01008863.1:51504-94674 GCA_001685075.1 Bramus lutescens
TGGGTGGGGGTGGAGTAGGGTGGAGTGGGGGTGTCTCAACCCATTGCTACTGTTTTTGTTATGCTGTGCACAATTATTTCACCGCTAGTGCAGAGGGATGGACCCTCTCACTGGGAGTCCACACGTGAGTGAGATTTGGGCAGTGTTTTGATAAATCTCATGCCAGCAGCCTGTTTAGAACATTTCTTCCACTGACTTCATCAGCAGAGTGGGGAGGGAGGGTTAACGCTAAGCTTCGGATCATAACGTCTTCACTCCTGAGTTCGTTCTGCCCTCCAGGAAGCCAGTCTTCTCTCCAGGGGCCCTTGCCCCTGGAATGGTGCGTTTCATATTCAACAGAGAAGTGGGAGAGAGCACCCAGCGACCTAAGGAGAATATCTTAGGAAAACATGCTTTCTTTTATATAAAGGCAAATAAAAATGCATGTAAACAAGCATTTTTTATTTGACATTAAATTTTACTGGTCCAGAGCATGTGTTTTGTTGTAGTGGTGACTAATGCCTTTTAAAAATGAGGTTTTGAAATACCATTCTGCTTATGTAACTGAGACAAAGAACTTCTGGTACCCAGGCTGGTGAAAACCCCGATAATAATAGCTGATTAGCAGCGACACAACTTGAAATGCCAAAAATGTTTTCTGCAAACCTTCTATTAAGTGAGAAAAGAGTTGTTTCTTTCAAGTTTATCCAAATGGCTTTTATCTGGGAAATCCTTCCAAGTAGACCTCAAATTTATCATCTTGGTGTGTAAAAATGTTTATGTGCATGTAGATATCCTGGCTGGCTTGTATTTCCTTGTCTGGTTGGGTCAAAAGGAGAATAACCTTTCAAAAACATCTAGTTAAACATAAATATATTTATGAGAGAGGATGAACAAAATCCAAGCATGAAATGCAACAAACATATTAAAATTGTTTGTTATGTAAGAGGCAATGATCTTTGCTTCAGAGCTGGCCGCCTTGCAGGCCCTGATGATGGCCCATAAAAAGTTGTCTACTGTGGGGAATTGTCTTTAGGCTGCAGAATTCCTGAGTGTTGGCAGTTCCAGTGACAGTTATATTTATGGAAGCACCCCTGTTTTGTGAAAAACACAGAAGCACGTAGATACTTTCTAAGGAGAAAATAAATTAGATAATGAATGTGCTGGCAACAGGAACTTACCCAGGATACTATTTTTTAACTATAAAGTTTATGAATAGTGGACCCCTTGGTCATCTTTTACCTGGCAGTCTCAGCAGTCGGACTTCTTGGAATCCCAGATCCAGCATCCCTACAGGTGTCTGCCCTGCATCATCTGGGATCCTGAAAAGCTTGGACCCATCAGAAGTGACCAGGGCCTGATCTGTTTGATGCCCTGGGATAAAGCAGAGCTGAACACCCTCCGTCTATTTATTGTACGTAGGGAACACTCACAGGCTTGGCACCTGACAGTCTTGATGGTGAACCTGTATGCTCTGGGATAAAGCAGAGCTGAACACCCTTCATCTATTTATTGTACATAGGGAACACTCACAGGCTTGGCACCTGACAGTCTTGACGGTGAACCTGTATGCCCTGGGATAAAGCAGAGCTGAACACCCTTCATCTATTTATTGTACATAGGGAACACTCACAGGCTTGGCACCTGACAGTCTTGATGGTGAACCTGTAACCCACTAGCACTGTGACTCTGAGCATGCTTGCCTCAGTTTCCTCACTTGTTAATATAGAAAGTGGTACTTTCTTTCCCAGGTCTCTGCTGAACCAACCACCTGTACATAGACGAACCACAGTGGATGTTACCCTTGTCTCTCTTCACCTCTTTTGAGAAACCCTTTTCTGTTTGGATAAATCAAGACGTCCTAGGTTATCGCTTCTGGGGAGTCAAGACCCAGTGGGGAGTCCTCTGGGCTGTTCTCTCTGTACCTTCATTCTGGGTTCTCTTGTCATCCCTCCAGGCTTGTCCTCAGCCCCTGGGCAGTGCTGTGGTGATGGGTGTGCTCGCTGCGGAACTTTGGGCACAGCGACACCAAAAGTGGCCACTATGCAGGAGGCTGCCTCTTCCGCCTGAGCTTTGGGTGGGCTCTGGCCCCTTCTGACTCTGTCAGAGAGTAGAAAAATCAGCTGTCAGCACGCAGCAGTAGGACATGGCCTGGTGAGCCTCAAGGCCATGTTTTTTTCTCTATACATTCATTGAGCCCCTTACCCTCCTTGTCCCCAGCAGCCTCACTGAAGGACCCTTTGTTCAGATCAAAACTGCTCTACAGGTTCCATGATGGGCTTCTGAGACCAGAGAGCCTCCCCAAACCGGAAAAGTGGGCACACGTTGCTTGTGTCTTTGTGCCCTTCCAGGGAAAGCATCTAGAACTTCCACTGGCTTCTTGGAAAGTTCAGAACCACCTGCTGCCTGTGAATAGAATGTTCTTCCTGTACTCCCCTGGGGCCAGCAGGAGTCTTGGCTTCTGGAGGACCTCCCAGGCTTCCGGGGAGATAAAATTCCATGGCGCAGGCTGTGCTCACCTTTCTTTGGAAGCCTGAGTCCAGGGACTGAGTGTCGAGTGCCATTTCCTGGACCACATGGTGCCTCACTGCTGGCCTGCATTCTGCTAAAGATATGTCTCTTTCCACCCTTTGGAGTGGTCCAGGCAGAACACAGATCAGGGAAGTATGGGGATAGAGCAAGCAACTTAGTTAAGATTCAGCCTACGGTGCCTAAAAGAGAGTGGCCCAATTGGATGGGAGAGTTGATGGATACCAACAACTCTCCTAAGGAGGGGAGAGTGAGCCCTAGGCCTCCATGTGTCCGCCTGACCCACTCCCACTGAGCTCTGGTGGGACCAAGGACTGGGGTTCATTCGTGAGGTTTCATGTCAGGGCTGCCAAATGAGGCCCAGTGCTGTGCAGCAGGACACCTTTCCAAGTCAGGATGTCATCGGTCTCTGTGAAAGGTTCTGCCTGGTCACAGAGCTGACAAAGATGGGCATTGAAGGCAGCCAGGGAACAGGTCTGTAATTACGAAGGCAGCTGATATGCTGTTCCCAGGGGATCGCCTTTCAGTTTTGGGTGTTGTCATTCATAAGCCCTGTTCGAGGTAGGGAAACGAAGCAGGCCAGTGGGGCCAGATTTGAGACAGGACTTGTATTCTTCTCTTCCTAGTTCCCCACTTCTCACCTCCTTTCCCCAAACTTCAGCTTCTGTTTCCAACTGACCTTTGGCATTTAGAGTCTCAGAGTCCTTAACACAGAGATGGTAAATGTTTGAGGTGTTACTGAGTGCTGCCTGATGAGACTCAGATCTTTAAAATCTAGGTTGACTATCACACTTCTAGGCAGCCTTCCAGGGTTGCCTTTACCTAAATTGCTTCTTGGTTTACCATGGACTTGCAACTTACATGGGTAGCTCCTGTTGTAAGTGGCCTTGCAGAACGCTGGGGATAGCTCAGAAGCTGGGCTCTTTAACGCGTCAGTTCTTTGGCTCTTTGTACTAGGATGGCAACAGATTCTAGTGTCCACTCCTAGACCCTGGGTGGGGACAGTCTCCACTAGCAGCATGAGAGCTCAGTCCTGCCTCTTTCTCATCAGAATGCATATCCAGTGCTTGGTGGAGTAACAGTGAGCTGTGGAACGATGGATGGGCGGGTGGATGGAAGCATGGATGGGTGGGTGTGGTATGTGTGTCTGTACCCATCCCGGTCCCCTTCAGCTCACTTCTCTAAGGAACCCCAGCATCACCGGCAAAGGCAGAGAACACCAGAGGGGCCTGAGAAACACAGGGACCTTTCACATGTTTGGACCCTGCCTGTGGCTCTACTGAGGGAAGGTGGGGATGCCTGCTGTAGTTGGCTCTTGGATGATTGTGGGAGGGGCTGCTGTGTCTCCAGTTCGCTGGTGTGATTCAGGAGTCCTGTTCTCACTGGGTCACTTCAGTGTTGGGCTCCTGGCCTCTTGTTGTGTGGCAGGAGAGGAAGAGTATTGTGGATAAAGGGAAGGGCGGAGCCAAGGCCAACGCGGCAGACACTCCACTGCGTGCTTTGTTTTTTGTCACAGACCTAAAAATAGTAATTGCAAGAAATGGAATTTCTGGTTTATTGAAAATTCATTTATGAAAGAAACTGTAGTATTTCTGTTTGACTGTGGCCAGTGGGCAACGAATACCACAGAGATTTAATGTTAACTCCTCAAGACCTCTTTAAACACGGGGACAATCCTCTCATTCTCAGCTTACAGCAATTCCCTTCCTTTCTCTCTAGATCTGCATAGCCACTTCCCTGGACAATTCCATCCGTTATCATCGCTATCATTGCCACTCCCCCAGACATGTCATTGCAACATGTTTATGGTTTTTATACTCTTTGTAATAAAAATATAGGAATTTAGTGAATTTAACATGACAAATCTTTTGTTATTCAAAGCCCTCTGTGTTGTTTTCACCAAATATCAAATGAGACTGTTTTTTGTAATTGATCAAAATACTATAAATATAATAGCTCAAATAGTTTAAATAAATAGCTAAAATAGAATGCTACTAGAAATATATTTACTTTTTACACAGGAGGCTTTCTTTCGTTGGTTTGCTGTCCTGACCACAGTTCAGTGTTGCCTAGTGTCAGCCTGAGACAGAGCTACACCTTGGTCTTATTGTCTCCTATGTACCATACAGCTGAGAAATTGTGCTCATGCGTTATGATGGGCATAAAAGAAGTTTTGTTATAGTAGTGATGATCAACTCTTTAAACTCCTTCCCCAATGTAGAACAAATCACACCAAGTATCATTTTTAATGACCTTTAGCTGATCCAATTATATCAGTTGGTTGAGGCAAAAGCAGTTGGATGACTAGGGAAAGTTATTTGTAGATATTGAACACATTTAGATTTCAAAGTCCCAAGAAAGAGATTTGCCTGCGACTTCATTATACCTGCTCATTTTAGTCTTATACAGTAGTAGTCTATTTTATTTAGTGTGCTCTAAAAAGGTTAGAAAAATCAAAATATTATTAGTGTATCTTTCAAATGCAAAGATTTTTTTATTACATTTTTATCATTTGTTTGTTTATTTGTGTATCTGTGTGTGCTGTGTCACGCATGTGGAGCCAGAGGATACCATACAGGAGTTGCTTCTCTATCCTTCCACTCATATAGGTCCTGGAGATCAAACATAGACCATAAGGCTTGGTGGTAAGTCCCTCTTTTAACTGATGAATCATCTTATTGGCTCTAGCGTTCTTTTAACTACAGTGTGTGTGTGTGTGTGTGTGTGTGTGTGTGTACTCAAACATACATTATTGAGATTATAAATTCAACTCATTTGATTTGGGGATTTTGTTTACCTTTTATCTTATGTAGTCAACCCAAAACCCACTGTCAAGATAAATGGCCAAATCAGAATGACTTTCAGTCAAACAAAGTTTAAAAACATGACTCATTTTTTAATTTTTATTGGCATGTATGTGTCTGTATGAGTGTATGCCAAGTGCATGGGGTATCATCAATGGAGGCCAGAAGAGGATGTCAGTGTCTCTGGAGTTACAGGCAATTACGAGCTACCTGAATTGAGTTCTGAGCTCTGAATTCAGGTCCTCAGCCACGGGCTCATCCTTCCATCCACATCAGCATGCTTCCCCGAGACAGTCTTGTTTATGTGTCCTACCCTGGTAGATGATGAAGTGGCACAGTGATGTGATGTGTCACTTTTAGAAGTTCTTCTGGTCCCCTCTCTGCCCTGCCTTCAGGGAACCTTTCCATAGAGAAGGTCATGATAATCATGGATGGAGGAGCTGATACTGCTCAATGAAATTCATCCTAAATTGTCCCTTTGTTGTGTACCCTGAAAGTTTTCATCTCCTGAAATTGATGTACTCTGGTAATTAAGGCTCAGCAGAGATTAGAGGAATCCCTTTCTTTTGAAAAGTGGGGCTGTAAGAGAAGAGGGAAAGGGAAAATCCAGGAGCCTTGACTATGAGGTGCTCTTGGGCAGATGTTTAAAAAAATAGTTATGGACTTTGAAACATCTGGAATTGGATTCCCTTGAATCCATATAGCTTATATAGCTTTGGGGAGATCTTGGGTTACATCTGGTCATGTGTTCTATGTTGGTTTGGAACCACTTGACTTAACACGAAGAGGCAGGAAGGCTAGACCTGCAGGAAGACCAAGTTGTCTCTCATACCTCACATCTGATGCTACTGGTCCAGATATTTGTTGTGAGTCAGATGCAGGGCTGGCGCCCCGAGGGAAAGCATATTCAGCTTTGGCTGACGAGTTGAAGAAGCTTAGGAGATATGCACAATTATTTATCGTTTTGAGCCAGATGCTTAAAAACTAGCAAGTGCTAGGTCATGTTGACTTATTGATCTTTTAACTTATTTGATCTGTATGGTTGGAAAGCTAAGAATTCCACTAGGCATGAGATCAGTCTTCAAACAAGGTGCATATTTGAGTGGAGGGTAGGATTCTGGGAACACTCTCTTTGGGAACCCTTTATTCTCAGAACCCCTTTACACCCCACTGATTCTTCCCTCCCTCTCTCCTTCCCTCCCCTCCTTTTCTCATTTTATTTCCATGAACAAGTGTTGCAGAATATTAGTTGAATATATATTACATGTGTTGTGTTTATGCTGTGGAACATTTGGTTATCGATGCAAATATGTATTGAATTCTTATATGTTCTTCTTGCTCCTTGGTTTATTCTCTTTGCCTGCCATTCCTGCCTATCCTTTCTCCTGTCTAGCTATTCAGCTCTTTATTAGACCAACCAGGAGTTTTAGGTATACAAAGTACACAACTTCACAAAGTTAGACAAATGTAGCATAAAATAATGCAACACATCTTTGCATCATTAAACAAATATTCCACAGAAGACAAGAACCATTTCTATTTCTCTTGTAGGCTGAAAATGTCCCTTCCAATTTATGGCTCCTTGCCACTTCGTAATGTAACCTTATTTGAAAGTACATTGTTAGAAGCTATAATTGGTTAAAAGATCTTGAGTTGAAATTGTCCTTTCATCCTTTCTTAGGGTGGCTCTAAATCCAATGACTAGCATCCTCATAAAGAAAAAGAAGAGAGCAGAAGAGACACATGCAGAACAGGCCAGGTGAAGATGGGAAACAGTGGAGTTACCCTGCCGCCTGTGGTCCAAGACAAGGGCCTGGAGTCACTAGAAGAGAGAGCCTTTGTCCACAGAGCTTGTGGAGGGAGAAACCTTGCTGATGTGTTGACTTTTTTCCTCTAGACCCTTGAACTGTGGGAGAACAGCTGTCTGTTATTTAGGCCTCCTTGTTTGTGCATGATGCTTTGTTATAGCATCAACGGGAAACTAATACAGTGCGGGATATAGAAGTGTTTACCCTTAGCCGCCATCTCTTAAGTCAGTTCTTTGGTTGATGTTTGAGTTTCTTGTTCAAATTCCATACAGTTAATAAGTCTTATTTTCTTTCATGAACTTATAGTCTTTCTAAATTTTTAAAAATCTTTTTTCTTCCCCTCTACATTCTGAGAGAGCTTCTCAAATAGACAACAGAACCACAGGAGGCTGAAAAGATGGCTCAACAGTTAAGAGCACTGGCTGCTCTCGCAAAGGACTTGGGTTTGGCTCCCAGTATCCATTTCAGGCAGCTACCAACTGCCTGTAACTTCAGTTGGAGGGGACCTGACAATCTCTTCTGGCCTCTGAGGGCACTAACATGCATGTGGTGCTCATATGTGTGTGTGTGTGTATGTATGTATATGTGTGTATATACATTAATGCACTATATATATACTCATATACATACACATAAAATTTAAAAACATTAAAGACTGAAATGACAGAATATCCAGAGCATCTTCTTGGTGGGACTGTGTAGGGAAGATATATGGGTCATCTGACTCTCTAGTGTTGTATGGCTTTCATTTCTTTTTCCGTATGACATTATAACTATGATATGTGGGAAATAGGAGATGGTTCTTGTCTGTAGAAATGGGGAATGAAAGGGAATAGTAAGGCAGTAGGGAGGCCTGAACACCTACAGGGACAAAAAGTTCCCAAAGAGAGTGTTCCAGAATCCTATCTTTCTTCTCCAGACTACCACATTTCTGAGGACTGGCCTGATTCCCAGCAGAATCCTTGGTTCTTCTCTGGAATTATTACTGTCGCTCTTAAATGATTCACTGGGTCTTCGTGCAGAGTGTTTTCCAAAGTGCAAAGAAGGAGGGGAAGAAAGGATTCTTGGAATTTTGGTCTTTTAATCGTTGCTCCAGACTGGTTCTGGGAACCGAAGGCTCCATCTGCAAAAGGGTTTTTGGAGAGCCGGTGGGAAGAGGGAAGGGTGGGGTGTCAGGGCGAAGCTCTGTCCCCAGATCCACTAGTGCAGCCGCGGCTGCCATCCCTCCTTCACAGACTTAGTGGCCTCTGGCAGGGGAGAAGCATGATGTGCTGTCCATCTTCAACAAGCCGAGCGACTCTAACTTCATTTCCGGGCCCATCCTCACCACTCCTTTTTTGACTGATTTTCTGGACTTTGGCTGTTATAACAGGGGGAAAAATCTGTTCCTATTTTTCAAATAAACAGCACAGGAAAAGAGAGGATTGGAGGAAGCTCTCACTGGAGGTCCCACCTCTAAGCTTCTAGAAGACAACTACTTTTTTCAGCCCTAGGCCTCTGGGTTAATCTGGCAGTGCCTGGGTCAGAGAAGAGGGAGGGAG
Organism: Bramus lutescens; assembly: GCA_001685075.1. NCBI lineage: Eukaryota > Metazoa > Chordata > Mammalia > Rodentia > Cricetidae > Bramus > Bramus lutescens. Next base: position 60,166 of record LOEQ01008863.1, read on the forward strand.
CCCTCACTCATAAGGACATAATAGGGCCAAGCTCCACATTGCCCATGATGTCTCCCTTGTCCCTCCAAACTCCTGTTTCCTTTTCTCCTTCCCGTGAGTTTATATTTAATTCTAGACTTGGGTGGGTTATAGAAATCATCCAACCTTCAATATGGAATCCTTTTGCCGATAGAAACGTCCCAGCAGCGAGGGCAGTCCTCACTCTTAAGTTTCTGCTCACAGTTGTGGCTGGCATGAGGCTGAAGCCAGAGCAGGAGTCAGTGATGACTTCAGTTGACCTGCATGTAAGCCTTTGCCCTACTGTTATCAAAATAATACCATGATACGTATTTCTCTTCTTAAAAAGTTATGTGTACATGCGTGTGGGTTTGTCTACTTGCACACAGGTGCCCTCGGTGGTCAGAGTCATGGGATCCAACTGAAACTTCAGTTACATGAGATTCCGAGCCACCTGCCATGGATGTTGGGACTCAGACTCAGGTCTTATGGAAAAGCAGACTGCATTCTTAACCACTGAGCCATATTCCCAACCCCAAATTTGCATTTCTGAGGCTAGGTGAAGCAGGATGGGAGGTGGTTCGACTATGAGCCCTCCCGATGCCCAACTTATCATATCATAAGGAATTCCACTGTCCCCCAGATGTTACCTCCAAAACTCCCAGACCAGGCTTGTACTAGAGAATCCACTGCTCCACCCACTCTGGGAAAAGTTGAGCAGTGTACTCCGTTTTGTTGGGAAAGGTACAGAACTTTCTGCTGTGTTTGACTGTCCTGAGCCAGCATTTCTTCTCTAGTTTCCCAGTCCTTCCCTTGCTTTACAAGGAGGCTAATTTCTTACTTGTTCTTCATGCCTTTTTCCCATGTGTCTTCGATGGGTTTGTAGTAGCTTTTGCCAAGCTTTCCCTTCCCTTTCCTTCAAGGGACCCTTTCTTCTCTTGCCTTCCCAGAAAAGTCTTTTCTGGCTAGGTGGAGCAGAGATAATTTTCCATTTTCTCTTCATTTTTATGATCAAATTTTGTTTTTATCTCTATGTATGTATATGTATGCTTGTGTGTGCATGTTCACCTGCAGAAGCCAAAAGAGGATGTCTGTGCCTCTGGGATCAGAATTCCAGCTGTTTATGAGCTGCCTTTCGTACTGGGAAATGAACTCAGGTCCTCCTGAAGAGCAGGAAGCACTCTTAGTGCCTTGCCTTCTCTCTCACCTCTCCCCCTTTCTTGTGCAAATTGTTCTGCTCCTGTCAAAGTGATAAAAACTACACCCAGTCCCCAAGGCCCTAATGCTCTTCTTCTTCCATCGATGAAGCTGTTGATCCATTGGATTCCATGTCAGTCTGGTTATTTGTCTTGTGCCTTCCTCTGGGTCCTTTGCTTAAACGTGTGCTTTTTAAAATATCAGCTGAAAGAGGTTGACCAGCTCAGAATGAACTGGAACGTGAAGATGCCTGTAGTGTTTGCTGTCTGTCCCTGTTTTCTCTTCTCTCTGCCTTGGGTGCTCACTTTTTTGTGGATCTCTTGGTCATTGTCTTCTCCCATCTCCCATCCAAATTGCCTCCAAAGATAGGCGCTACATGCCAGACGGTGGTGGTTTATACCTTTAATCCCAGCACTCAGGAGGCAGAGGCAGGCAGATCTCTGTGAGTTACAGGCCAGTCTGGTCTACAGAATGAATTCCAGGACAGCTAGGGCTATTACACAGAAACTCTGTCTCAAAAAACAAACAAACAAACAAACAAACAAACAAAGATAGGAGCTGCAGCAAGACCCAAATACATCCATCCCCTCCCATGGACAAGTGATAGAGAAAAAAGCCACTGCAACGGTTACTCTTGATAATCAACTTGATTGCATTGAGAAGAGTCTACAAGATTAGTAATGAAGGCACATTAGCTATGAATGTGCTCAACTCTCCATCATAGGCTCAGTGTCCTGGGCAGAACAAAAGATACAGAAGGAAAAATCCCTCCAGTGCAGGTGGTCACTTTTCTTGGATGCCATGCCCTCCCTGCCATGAAGTACCAAAACCTTGAACACTGTGAACCAAAATAATAGCCTTCCTCTATTGTGGCTTGAATGTAAAATGTCCCCAAAGTTGTATGCATTTAAATACTTGGTCCCCAGCGGTAGGATGGTACTTTGTGGAACCTTGAGAAAGTGGAGCCTTGTTGGAGGAAGTGGATTATTGGGGTGGGGGTTTGTAGTTGGACTGCATTTCCTGTCCTCTCTTTTCTGCCTGACTGCAGACATGGTATGAGCCGATGGTTGCTGTCCCACCACCATCCTTACTATGAAACTGAAATTTATGCCCTGGCAGTGCTGAAGCATATGTGGGCAGCCCCTATATGGCAGTTCTGTTGAACTTGTTCGTATTGGGTTTCATGGTCTAAGTTGATGAGGATGACTGACCAGGTCTTTTCTTCAAGAGGGCACCAGATCTCATTACAAATGGTTGTAAGCCACCATGGTAATGCTGGGAATTGAACTCAGGACCTTTGGAAGAGCAGCAGTGCTCTTAACTGCTGCTCTATAACTCTTTAAACTGTTAGCCAAGACCTGGTGTGACCTGATGTTGACTGTCTGTCATCATCCTTACTATAATGGACTATAATACTCCCAACTGTTAGCCCAAATAAGCTCTTCTTTCCCCAAGTTCCCAGGTGTTTGGTTATGACTATAAGAAACAAGTTGCTTTTCTCGTAGTGAACAGAGACTGACCTACCCAGCCCCTTTTTGGTAAAGTGCCTTCCAAGGTCCCCAGAAGATCCTACCTGTGCTCTCAAACACTATATTAGGACCCTTGTGATACTGTCCTTCCCTGGACTTATTTAGAGTGGATAAGCAACTAAGTAGAGAATATTTGAACTAACAGTATTCTAACAGAGTAAATTAGGACATTCTAGAACTGAAAGTAACACATCGTTTAGCCTGTGTGCCTCCCTGTACTGAGGAGGAACTCAAGCCTCAAGACGGATGGTAAGTGTTCCTTTAGTAAGCTAAGGCTGAGACAAGCCCCGAGCTCTGAGTTCTTGATTCTCCAAAGCATCATGCCCATTACTCGTTGAACCCTAGCTGCTCTGGTGCCGTTCTTGTTCTTCTCCTTCTCCTTTCTTCTCCTTCCTCCTCCTTCCCCGCCCCCCATATGTGTGTATGTTGCCTGCATATGTGTCTGTGTTTCACAAGTGTGCAGTGCTCACAGAAGTCAGAAGAGAACATCAGATCCCCTAGAACTAGGGTTATAAACGGTTGTGAGCTGCCACGTGGGTAATTGGGAATCAAACCTGGGTCCTCTGGAAGAACAACCAGTGCTCTTATCCACTTAGATACCTCTCCAGCCCCACTGTTTGTTTTTCTTAGTGAACTTTCTTTAGATTATGTAATCGTGTTTTGGTTATTTGAGACAGAGTCTCATCGTGTAGCTCTGGCAGGCTTGGAACTTGCTGTGCAGACTCAGTTAACTGGAACTTCCAGTGGTCCTCTGTTGCTGCCTCCTGACTCCTGGGTCACAGCTGTGCACCACCACATCTGGCTTCTGTAGAACTTTAGAAGCAGTTCTTCAGGTATCAGCTGAGAGATTTGAACTGACATTTCCATGAGGAAGAAACTGACATTTTCTTTCTGTCTGCCCCCAAGAGAGTTGTCAAGTTTTCTTCATATGTATCTTACACATTATCAGGGTTATTGTCAGCCAGTTTACATTTAGTAGCCATTGATTCTAAGACCTTTACGGTGCCTTCTAACTGGTCCTTATTTGTATATATGTATAAAGGCTCTTGTTTACAATATTCACTTATGGCTAGTTTCATTATTGAATTTTCTTGTTTACAACAGGTTTTAGCAGGTTCTCTTGGGATTTTAAGATATGAAGTAATGCTATTTTTAAGTTATGATAGTCTTGTCTCTGACTTTTATATCACATATAAAAGTTACTTATAGTGACATCAAATTTTAAAACATTTGAAGGCTTCTCGAAGAGGACTGGAGTTAGGTTCCTAGCACCCAAGTGGGGTGGCTCACAACTGCCTGTAACTCCAGCTCCAGATCTGTTGCCCCCTCTGACCTTTGTAGGCACCCATAGTCAAGTACACATATATACACAAAGACACATAATTAATACATATCATTAAAAAATTTTAAGATACTATTGAAAGGTGAAAGAGAAAACTTTTCAAATCATATATTTAAATATATAAATCTAGAAATAAAGAATGCTATTAATTAAGTAACAGTAAAAATTAAGCAAAAGATCCAAAGAGATAGTTTCCTCAGAGGATACACAACTGGCCAATAACACATGATGAGAGATTCCATGTCCTTAGCCATCGAGAAAATGCAAATAAAAACTACAATAAAATCTCATTTCATACCTGCATAATCAAAAACACAAAAATAACTGATATTGGCAAAACATTAAGAAATCAAACCTTCATATGCTGCTCAAGTATTTTAAATAGTACTGTTGTTTGGGAGATCATTCTGACCTTCCTCAAAGATCTAAACAAGAGTTACCCTATTTGACAGCAATCCCTAGGTATCTACCTGAGAGAGATGAGAACACAAATGTACACATTGCTGAGTGTTATGGTGAACGCCTGTAATTCCGGCACTTGGGGGCTGTGCCAAGAGGATAAAGAGTTCAAAATCAGGCTGGGCTCCATAGCAAGTGAGAGGCCAGGTGGGGTTCTGTCTCTAAAGCAAAAACAAAAAGTCCGCCAACTGATGAACTGATATGCATAATGTGTTATATTTATACTATGGAATATTGTTCATTAATAAAAATAAATGTCCTGACACAAGGTATGACATGGTGAAACTTGAAAACAATGTATGTCCCACATTAAAAGTGAAAGGAACCAGTCACAAATGACCATGTATTATATGACTCTGTTTAAATTAAGTATGTAGACTCAGGTGCATGGTTGCCTAGAGGGTGAAGGCTGGGGAAACTGATGGCAGGGGAAGAGGCTAAGTAGTGTCTTGGTCTGGAGGGTTATGAAAATGCTATTCTAAAGTTGATGATGATGATGGATTCTGAATTCATTGAATGTCACTGAACTATATGTTTTCATGGTAGTAAATTATGCAGTACATGAGTCATGTCCCAGTAAATCACGGGGAAATTAGGGGCCAGTTCTGGGTTTCCAGTGCAATGGCATCAGAACAAATAAGGTACAGAAGAGGAGAAGTCCAGCGCCACAGCTTGGGGAGGGTGGGGGTGGGGGACTCCAAATGCCAAGCTAAGAAAAAAATAGCCTCGGTTGACACGCAGGTAGATATCATTGTCATCTCTGGTTTCAGCGAGGGAGATCAGCCCCAGTTTGCTTAAGATCACACTGCTGGCAGAGTCAGCTAGTAGCAGGCATCAGACACCAGAGTCCTCCCTGTTAGGCAGTAGTGAGTCCCTGGAGCAGGGCGCCTGTGCTTTGAATCCAACATCTGGTAGCGATCATGTTTCCTGGATATGATTAAAGGGGTGTTCACTTTAAAATCTCTCCCCTCCATTATGCCTGTGGTTGCAACCCTCGCGGGCTTCATTTTGGGGGTTGGTGTCAGTTGCTCAGGGTTCTCTGAGAGGAGCCACAGCTCATCAGTAGGAATCTTCTGGGGATTTACAGCCAGCACCTGCGCCCAGGTGCTGGGGATCAAAATGTCAGGGGGTGAAAGGCCAGGGAGAGCCGTTTGGGTACAGGTCAAAAGCATTGTGGCGTCTGCTGAGTTCACCTGTGCTGTTCCACAAGATGAGTTTCTGAAGACTTCAGATCTAGTCCAGAGTCTTAGAAGTTGTGCCTGGACAGGGTGACTCAGACATGCGCTGTATTTGAGCAGAGATAGAGATGTGCTTGTTCTGTCTCCAAGGCAGTCAGTGCCCCTCAACTCTGAAAAGAGGCCAAGAAAGCTCGCTGCCTTGACTTGCTTTCATGGGTGCTGAGCTGACAGTAGGATGGACTAGGAACCCACTGAGGCCTGAAAGGTATCCCATAGAATCATTTGCCAAGCATGGTGTTTGCAGGGGACTACCAATAATGAGCCAGGTCCCTGTAGGACCTTGGTGGAATCTTCTTGTTCCAGGTCTCCCATAGGAGATAAGCTTTCTCCCTCAGTATTAATGAGCCCCTACAGATCCTGAACCCTCCACCAACCTCCAGCTCCCACCAGTGTGCTCTAAGAGGCTGGGTGGCATGGGGAGTGGCAAAGACAGATGGGAGGCAGAGGTGATGATGTTCCTGGAGGAGGGGGGCAAGGAGGTGTTGATTAGATGTAAAACAAAGGCATAAACGCTGGGTGAAATGTGAGAAGGGACAAATGTGGAATTCAGGGTACCTGGCAGGCAGAGGAAGGGGTGGGTGGAGGTGGCCCCCAGCCTGGTTTGTCTCAGCTTGTTCAGAGCCTTCTCAGATTCCGCTGATTTCCCTCCACCCTTTTCTCAGGGTTCACTGTCCTGCTTACCTAGGCTTAGGTATCAGCTCTGGCACTCACTGCTTGCAAGCCCTTGGAGATTTGCTTCTCTGGGCCTCTGTCCCCTGACTAAAACATAGGTAAAATGACAGGGCTGCTGGCCCATGGGATTGTGGTAAAGGTCAAATAAGTTGACCTACAAAGCCTTCAATATAATAGGGGTCTTATTAAGTGCTTAATAATGGCATCTAGTCTTTCAACCATTTAAAAGTATCTAATCTAGGGGCATTTATAACATGTAGCCATCAAAATGACCCACTTCTGGAATATTTTCACCATCCCAAACAGAATTACTGTCCCCGCTAATCACTAAATTTCCCATCCTGCCTCCCTTTCACCCTGTAGCCTGTTCTTTGTTTATGAATTGGGCTATTTTAGGTTTTTCATAGAGTGGAGTCATACAGTGTTTATCCTTTCATGTTTGGCCCATTTCAAGTAAGAATAATGTCCTCAAGAGTCACCTGTACTACACCATGTATCAAAATTGCCACTCTTTGTAGGGCACAATGGTATTCCATTGGATGGGCAAACCACACTTTCTTTATCCCTCTGTCGATCAGCATTGGTCTGGGCTCTTGTGTCTTATAGAGCCTAGATAGTCTTATAGATACTAGAGTCACACCTCAGAGACTAGATAGTTGATTTGGGAAGTCAGAGCCCAGACCCTGGAGCTCACTACCTCAGGCCCTGTCCTTTCCTTCATCATCCTGGGTGTTCTTCTCTCTCTCACCCGTGCCACGGGGATGCTAGGTTTTAGGCTGTTGCAAGAAGGAGGTGTATCAGTACACCCAAAAAGTAGCCCTGGAGCTTTCTGGCCCCTGCTCAGTGTTCAGGAAGGCTGGCCATTGTTTTGGGAGCTTGCTCATGTATGTCTCGCTGACCTGCCGTGAACAGTGAGAGTGGACTTTCTAACCTCTGAGAGCTGGTGACTGATGAGGGAACACAGAGAAAGTGGAGGGCAGGAGAGGTGGAAAGGACATCGGAGGTCACCTATTCAAACTTCCTCTTTTAATAAGTGGGGAAACTGAGGCCCAGAGGGGAGAGAGCAGAACTGAAGCCAGGTACAGTGTTCCCTGTGTCCACTAGCCTCAGCTTGAAGCCTGACTTCACCCCTTTACTCCACTAACCAGGTCGCTCTCTAAAGTCTATTCTCAACTGTCTTCTTTTCCCTTTAAGCAATCTGGAGGCCTGTGCTGACTAGGTTTTTGTCAACTTGGCATAAGCTAGAGTTATCTTGGAATAGAAAATTTCAACCGAGGAAATACCTCTATAAGACTGGTCTGTGGGCGAGTCTGGGGGGCATTTTCTGGTGTTGAAGGGCCCGCTGAGGGCTGTGCCACCTCAGGCAGGTGGTCCTGGGGTATAGAACAAAGCAAACTTAGGAAGCCATGAGAAGCAAGCGAGTAAGCAGCAATCCTCTATGGCCTCTGCGTCAGTTTTTGCCTTGAGTTCATGCTGTGACTTTCCTTTGAGATGGACAGTGACTTGGAAGTTGTAAGCTAAAATAAACCCTTTTGTCCTCCAAGTGGCTTTTGGTCACAGCAATAGAAAGCAAACCAGGACAGGGCGCTTTACTCTTCAGCTTTGTCTCACAAACACACTAACTGTTTACTATGCTCTGCAAACCACCTTCCTTATTCATATCCACTCATGACTGCTTAGGGGATTGGGACAGTCTTACAAACTATCCTCCCAAAAAAGACATAGACGTCTTTTCTGGCAGGGCCAACGAGTGGGCAGAAGGGACCTGGAACTAGCCCATTGGTGGCGCGACTCTGGTTGTCGTAGGATTAGGTACCCAAGCTGGGTAAGTGTCTGCTGTTCTGTTGTTTGTATTCTCTTTGTTCATTTTGCTGGTTTTCTCTGAGGTTGTTTTTGGAGAATTCCATCCTGTCTGGACTCTGTTAAAGGGGACAGCAGCGGTGCAGCCCACACCTGGGCAGACAAGGGGACTTGGTGGCAGTGAGAAAGCTGAGTGGTATCATGAGGACAGCAGATGCAGGGGAGGGGTACAGATCAACCACCAAAAGGTCGCCTCCCCTGGAAGGCCACACTCTTTAGTGAGTGAAAGGATGAACTGTTTGTTCAAAGATGAAGTTTCCCCTGTGTCAATGCCAGGCAGGGCCCTAGGCTGGCAGAAGGGAGCTTTTCTGAGCTTAGAGTTGATGGGAAAGAACTGAGGTCCCCTGCTCCATCTGGGGAGGAGCATGGAGCGAGCCGCTAAGGAGGGCATGAAGGGCAAGGTAAGAGGGGGACCGCACCATGGTGGAGGGGAGCGGAAGGGAAGGTGGCCAGTTTGGTGACTCTAATGGCTCTAACTTGAGGGTAAACTTTGCTCTTTATTATTCTATGACTTCCTTTGTTTCTGTCTTTGCTTGTTTGTTTTTTTAATCTTCCCATTGTGTTAGTCAGGAAAAGATATTTCCTTCGGAGACATAAACTGCTGTAGCCTGGGCTGGACACGAGCATTTAGGTAGAGCCTCCCTCAGCCCCCTCTGTGCATGTTTAAGTTGGATTCTTGTGGAGATGTGAGGAGGAGGGAATATAACTTGAGGAACGACAGGTAAGTGGTGATGTCTGGGTATGTCTGAGCAGGGCCTTCCTGAGGACAGGGGCTGGATACCTCACCTCCATAGGCCAGGCTACCCTGAAAGCAGACACCAGGTGGAGGGGATGAAGTCGGAAGGGAAGGTTCCTGCTTCACCTGGCAGCTGAAAGTAAGAAGCTGATCATAGGGAGGAGGTCTGTAACAGACCCCATGGCGGTAATCAAGCTGCGCCTGGCACAAGCTCACTGGAGAATGAGGCCACGTCCGGCCTGTCAGGACGTGCCAGAGAAATGTGGGGTGAGACAATTCAGGACTAACAAAGCCCCTGGAGTTGGAACATGGAGAGCCCAATGTTCAGGATGGGACTAGTTCTCAACTTCTAGGGTGAAGGCAAGAACCTCTAATTCTACCTCTTCCTGGCCCCAACTTGACCAGAAATGCATCTTTCCTTAAGGTAGCATCCCTGGGATCTGCTGCCTGGACTCTTTTGCTAGCTTGGACATTGCTTTTGAGAACTCTGTGGGTCCCTGAGCATCAAAAGATCCGACAGTGGTTGTACTTAGCAAATGCCAGACTCTGCTCTGAGAACCTGTGTCTAACTAATTTCATTGCATCTGTACATAGCTAGACCAGACAAGACAGGAAGTACATGCCTCTCACAAATGGGGAGACTGAGGCATAGGAAGAGCAGAGCTGTGAGGCAAGCCCGGGAGCCTAACTCCTGGGTAGTGTCCTTCACTTCTGACTACACTTTCCTATGCTTCATGGCACTAGCCAGAGTGGGGATTTGGCCTGTGTTGCCACTGAGGGAATCACAAGCCTTAGAGATGTGGTTTGTAAGGGCTCCGTAGAACAGTGATAGCATGTCATCAGAATGGACAGTGAGGCCTGGAGAGGTTACCTGGGGCCACACAGCTGGAAAAGAGCATGAGAATATGACCACGTTCTCCTGACAGAATCTTTTCAACTAGAGAGAGAGAAAGAGAGGGAGGGAAGCTCTCTCTCTCTCTCTCTCTCTCTCTCTCTCTCTCTCCTTTCTCTAGGAAAATAAAGCTATGCCCACACTTCTCCCGGCTCCTCCTGCAGCTGAGGCTGGGATAGTGAGTGACATGTCAGCTGAGACTTTCCTATGAGAGAGGGAACTGTGTTGACCGGGTCCCAAGTTCCTGCCCCTGGGTTTCCCTCCTAGAGGCTTGTTCACCTGATAAAGAGGGTTGAGGAGACCTGGGGAGATTTTGGGCCCTCCCTAAGCTGAGGGTTGAGAAAGCTTTCAGCCAGGAGACCTTCAGAGGCAGGGTTCATTTTTGCCTTACCCAGAGCACAGCTTGGGTTGGATGGGCCCTTGTGTCCAGCAGGGATCCACAGCAGAGAGTTGGGGCTGGCCAGGATTCTCTCCAAAAGTCAAAGTGCTCTGTCAGAAAGTGACAGCCTGAAGGGGCCAGGATGGCCGACATTCTTGGCAGTTTCTTTCAAGGGGTTTCTTTTATTTACCTGTTAAGGACCTGCTCTGCCTCAGTTTCTGATCCCTGGAGAAGGAAAGGTATTTGGTTAGTTGGCTTAGGGACTAAATTTGTCTGCTGCAATGTGTCTGGCTAATCTACCTTCTAGTCACAGCCCATTAGCTCTACTGGCAGACTGGGTTAAATCAAGACAGAGTACGTTAGCTGTTGGAACAGGAGGTCCATGCTTTGGTGTGTGAGTAATTACCGGGGTCTGAGACAATTTCTGATCCAGAATAGGCCCCAAGTCATCTGTCTAAGAACCCTACATGACACCAAAAGACACAAAGTGCTAGCCTTCTTCTTCAGCACCATTTTTTTGTTAATTTTTTTATTGTGATAAAATACATAACATGAAATCTAACTTCTGAATAATTCAGTGTTCCATATACAGTGCTGTGCAGTAGCTATTCAGAACTCTCTTATTGTATAACTGAAACTGCTCTCACTAAATAGTAGCTCACTAGTCCATCCTTGGACGTCCTAACCATCCTAGACCATCCTAGGCCATCATAAGCCATCCTAGGCCATCCTAGACCATCCTAGGCCATCCTATACCATCCTAGGCCATCCTAGGTCATCTAGACCATTGTAGACCATCCTAGACCGTCCTCGGCCATCCTAACCATCCTAGGCCATCCTAGGCCATCCTAGACCATCCTGGACCATCCTAGGCCATCCTAAGCCATCCTAGGCCATCCTAGGCCATTCTAGGCCATCTAGACCATTGTAGACCATCGTAGACCATCCTAGACCATCCTCAGCCATCCTAACCATCCTAAGCCATCCTAGACCATCATAGACCATACTAGACCTTACTAGACCATCATAGACCATCCTAGGCCACCTAGACCATTCTAGACCATCCTAGACCGTCCTAAGCATCCTAGGACATTCTAGACCATTAAAGACCATCCTAGGCCATCCTAGGCTATCCTAGACCATTGTAGACCGTCCTAGACCATTCTTGGCCATCCTAGGCCATCCTAGACCATCATAGACATACTAGACCATCCTAGACCATTGTAGACTATCCTAGACCATCCTAGGCCATCCATCCCCTAATATCTAGCCATTGCTTTATGCTTCCAGATGTCTAAACCAGATACTTCTCTGTGACTGGCTTTTCTAGCCCACCATGTGGAACTTATTTCACCTTGTCGCCTGACAGGTAATGCAAACAGACTATAAAAAAAATATAAACTCCTTCCTACACACCAAATATTATCTTAGGCCTCGTTTTATCATGCATTTTTGAGTTTTCCTCGTGTGATAAAAGAAAAGGGAATGTTGGTTTCAATTTGTGCAATACTGGCTGGAGAGGTCAGAGCAGACATAATGCAGGAGAGGCTGGGGACTTGGAGCTACTGGAGAATATGGCCCTACCTAGTTGCTGTCTCTTTGTTGGGTTTAAAAACAAAGCAGCAAAAAACACCCTGTGCTGGCCCAAACCAGACATTCCTGCAGGGTGGGTTTGGGCTTGAGGCGACTTGTTAGCAACCCAAAAGGATAGTGTGAGGGAATGCTGTTGAAGAAAGGGCCTTACTAATCAGAATCTGATAAGGACTCTGTAGAAAAAGCCCTGAAGATGCCCAGGGCCTGGCATAACTTTACAGGGTTAGAAGGCTTAGAGAAAGAAGGTTGGGCTAATGATAATGCCTTGGCCTTGATTAAATATTTTTGTCAAATTCTGGCTTCATAAACTTACCTGAATATGGTACAGCTTGGAGCTCAAGGGCAAAAAATCAAGTGTTCATTCCAGCTTTCCTGCATTAACTATAGCAGAGAGTCAAATAGAACAGAACATGCTTTGAATCAGAATTTCACCGTTTGGAAAGCCCAAGAGTGAGTGGATCTAAGCAGAATCTTAGAATTAAACATTGGTGAGTGCCTTAATATATATGTGTGGGGGGAGTAGATGACTATGTACCTCACCATTTATAAGGTCATTTTGCCCAAAAGAAACAGCTCTAAACTGGACCCGTCCTATAGATCCAGTGAGCAATGCACAGCCAATAAAATGAAAATACACTGATAGCTGCTTGGGACATAAGCTGTGAAGTCCTAATTGTGGGAAAACTTGGCAAATGACCCCACAAGTAAATAAATACAAAAAAGTAGGGTGGGGGAGATGCCTATACCACAGGGGCTCCTAATTTTTTTTAAGCCAAGCCTTGGTGGGCTGAAATGATAGCATGGTTGGTGAAGTGGCTGCCTTGCAAACATGAGGATATTAGTTCAGTCTCTAGAGTGTGGGGGAGGGGAGGGGAGCAGGTTGTGATGGGCTGCATTTCTAACCCAGCACTGGGGAGGTGGAGACAGGTGCATCCCTGGGGCTCCACCACCAGCCAGCCTTGGTGAGCTGAAGGCCAATGAGACTCTGCCTCAACAGAGAGGGTGGATGGCACCACATAAGTACCAACACCTAAGGTTGTCTTCTGGTTAGTGTGTGTGTGTGTGTGTGTGTGTGTGTGTGTGTGTGTCACACACGGGGTGGGGGAGAGAGAGAGACAGCCCAGTGTAGCAGGGCCTGCAATCCCAGTTACATGGAAAGAAAATACAATGATCAAAGAGGCAGGAGGGTCATAAGTTCAAGACCTAGCTGAGCAATGTATTAAGCCCCTGATCTTAAAAATAGAAACTGGGCTGGTGGGGGCAGGGGGATGACTCAGTGGCCAAGAGCACCTCTTGCTTTGCAGAGGGTCAAGATCAGTCCCTAGCACCCACACAGTGGTTCACAACCATCCATAAATTTAGTTCTAGGGGACCCAACACCGTCTTCTGACCTCTGAAGGCAATGGGAGCACAGGTGGTGCTGTAGCAGGCTTTCTCAGACACTAGCCCCCAAATCATGATGCGGAGACTCATTATTAGGTATGATGCTCGGCCTTATCTTATGCTTGTCCCACTAGCTTGAATAGCTTAATTTAACCTCTTCATCCACATTTTCCCTCAGGGCCTTTTGCCTTTCTTTTATTCTCTGTGTCCTACTTTTCCTGCTTCTTCCATGACTGACTGGCTGGCATCTCTTTCTCTTTTGTTCTCTTCTCCCTCTTTTTGAGCCTAGATTCCTGCTCCTACTTATTCTCTGCCTGCCAGCCCCACCTATCCCTTCTCTGCCTAGCTATTGGCCATTCAACTTTTTATTAGACCAGCCTTTATTAGACCAATCGGGTACCTTAGGCAGGCAAAGCAACACATCTTTACACTGTTAAGCAAACACAGCCTAAACAAATGTAATACACCTTTACATAATTAGAGTAACATTCCACAACATAAACAATGCGACATATCTTTACATAGTTAGGGTAATATGCCACAACATGGTGCACATACATACATGCAGACAAAACATGCATATACATAAAATGAAACAAACAAATCTAAAAGATAATTGACTAAAACAGTCTGGTAGTATAGCTCAGTGGTATGGTGCTTGCCTCGGATGCCCAGGCCCTCCAAAGTAAAACAATGCTAACAGGTGTGCACGGGGAACTTGTATAAGGAAAGGAAGAAGTTGGGTGTGGTGACACACACATCATTAAGCCCAGCACTCAAGAGACAGAGGCAAGCTGATCCCTGTGAGTTTGAAGCTAGCCTGTGCTACAAAGTGAGTTCCAGGACAACCAAGGCAACACAGAAAAACCTTGTCTTGAAAAACCAAAAGTAAAAAATAAATAACGAAGGGAAGGAAGGAAGGAAGGAAGGAAGGAAGGAAGGAAGGAAGGAAGGAAGGAAGGAAGGAAGGAAGGAAAGTATTGGCATGAAGGGGTGACAGAGAAGATGGCTGTGGAGGGCCAGGGCACATCTGGAGCATCTGGGATGGCTGAGCTTTATTTCTTGAATTAAATGGAAGTTAGAAGACTGTTACCTTTATATATATATATATATATAATTTATTGCACTATGTGCTATTTTCTGTAATTAGACTTTCTCTTGGTTTTAACATATAAAGATTTTCTTTACTTTAACAGTATGACTCCAATTCTTTTTCTAGCATCCTCCTACTAATTTGGAGCTCTTTGGACTCTCAACTGCCAACTTCTGGGTTTTGAATCCTACCAGGCTCTCCTATTTTCCTAGGATCCTCTCCCATATCAATTCAGATGAATGGGAGATTATGTTATAGAAACAAACAACTTCTACCCTAGCACCATGAAGCGAAGGGTTGTTCCTGGCTCATGCTGCCTGTTGGGGATTTTTTTTTTGGTCAGGGTTGCTCAGAGACCTAGATGTCCTGCCCAGATGATCTCACTTGTTTGTAACTTCTGCTCACCATCCATTGGCAGGGCTGACCCCCCCACCCACAGGGAGGCTGCAGCACAGGGCCGTAAATACACTACAGATGTTGGTAAATAATATTAATAAAATACCTCCTTGCTTTGCTAGCACTGACATGCATGAGTTTCAGCTTTGCCAACTAATGTCACTCCCAACAACCTGCTCAAATGGCTGTCACTGCAGTGTATTAACTGCAATTGCATGGAGTACCAGCCCGACTGCAATTTGAACCAGGTTGTGAGGGACTGGCATTTAACTAATCTGAAGCCTGTACATATCCTTCCATGCAAAGAAAGTCTGTGTTATGGATGTTAACCATTTGCTTCGCCATCAGCACACAAACCACGAGGCAAACGGTGTCAGTGCACCAGGGCATGACCAATTATGTCACTTTTTTCAGAGTCTGTCTGTGATTGGCCACTACACATTTGATAGTTCAGGCTCAGACAGCAAAATGTGGGCTGGTTAGACCACCTTGTCTCCCAGTGATGAGACACATGAAGGTTTAAAGAAATACAGATGATGGGTCATAAAAGGCAAGCTTACAGAATCAGAAATACAGTTTTAAAAATGAGTGATGACTGCTGAAAAAGACTTGGAAATGAGGAACAAAACAAAGTTAGGATGAAACAGACATGCGTGAAGGTGTGGTCCAAACCACATGAGAAGAGTCCAATGACTGTAACAAACAGTATGCCGTCCCCTCAACATCCCTGAGTGTGCATCACAGCAGGAGTAGAAAGCAGAGGTTAAAATGGAGTGCTTTCTTCTCCTTTGGATCAGTGATTGGAGTTAGTTCGACCAATGAAATCAGCTGCTACATCAAAGGAAAATGGCGAAGCAGATGAAGGAAGAACCTTGTTAAACAAACCTGTTCTGTGGTTTCAGAACTGATGGATTGGTGTGTGTCAAGTACAGGCAAGCGCAGGTCCCAGAAAGTGAAATGGTCCCAAAGGAAGCAAAGCCACAGGAGACTGTAGCTCAGTGAATCCCCTTGGGGTTCATGGCATTCAAGAGCAAAAACTAAAATTCAGAGGCTGATCTAGACTTGCCACAAAACATGGCCATTTCGCAGGGCAAGAGAGATGCTTGCTTTCAGTACTGCCGTATACGTTGAGAGGAAGAAGGCAAGGGCTGTTCAAACTAGTTTTGATACGCTTTTTATACAGAAATAAAACACTTTAATTATCAGTGTGTCTAATGTTTAAAGTTATAGGCTAATAAAATCATTATTATTTTATTTTACTAATTTTTCATTTCCCTCTGCATTTATAACCAACAGCAAGGGTTTTTTTTTTAATGTTTTGACAAAAGCTTTTAAAGGTCACAGGGCAATTGTGATTTCCCCTCCTGATTATTAAGGTTACTTTGTATGATTTCAATTTCCCAGTCACTTTTATGGTCCCTGCACTTCTGTGCCAAGCAAGGTCAGTATGTATACAGACAGACCTGGCTCAGGTAGAGTTACATTACAGTTCCCCTACATATGTTTGGGACAACTCACATAGAATGTGAGGAAACTTCCTGGAGGGAAACTGAGCCATTATGATTGGTAGAAATAAGGGTTTCTGATATAATTAGAGGTTTTTAGAATGAGCTTTGTAGGTAAACCGAGGCAGACTATACCGAAACAGGTCTCCTCTTCTGCCAAGGGAAGGTGCTGGACAAGGTGAATGTCCTACCTTATTTTATGAGCTGTCAATATCTGAGGAAAGAGAGGCAAATCCTAGGCTGGGTGAGCATCCAGAGCACCTCCCTCAGCTGTCTGGGCTGTAGCAGTGGTGATATGCTTAGAGGCCATCCATGCACCTGAGCTGCAGGACTGTGCAGTGAAAGGGGTGTGGGATGGGAGGAATCCATCAACACTGGGGTATGAGCAACAGCTCAAAGGAGGTTAAGAGCAGGGCTGGGCTACAGTTTGATCAGGTGAGAGTGGGTTGGCTCCCTAATATCCTGGGGAGGAAGGAAGATAGGGCCAGCCCATAAAGTCTTCGAGGATGCTGAGGTCCCCATGTTATGCTCATAAAGAGTTCCAGACTCAGGACATTCAGATTATGTCAGCATGATCTCATGTCTCCTCACCATCAATGAGGCCTGGGGACATGAGGGTTTCTGTGTAATTTATTGTTCAAACTTGAAATATTTTGAAAGTAAAAGGCACAGCTATGGGCCGTGAAATATTTTAGTAATTAAAGTCACTGCCTGTCTCAGGAAAACCAGACCATAGTTAAGTATAGACAGGTCGAAGTAAGAATACACTGGAGGTAAAACCAGAAGGAATTTTCCCCGATTCCTATCCCATGCTCAGTTTCCTGGGGTGGAGACTAGTATGTAGGATATTTAGGAGGGAGCAACCCTAACTGTCCCAACTGGGAGGGAGGGGTCCCATACAGAGCCGCTGATCAGAATGTCCTCCCATCAGTGGTCTCAGATGACCTCATAGGGCACTCTGGGGCCAAGTGATCTGCAGAATTGTCCCAAGTTGGGGTAAGATCACAGGCTCCTGTTCTCCACAGTCCCTGACAGCTGTCCAGCTGACAGCACATTTGTGATGAGTGCTGACCTCAACAGTGCTCACACTGGTCTCTAAAGGACAAAGGAGGCATCACACAAACTTCCCTACCCTAAGGGAGAGGAAAGCTTGCGTAAGTATATCTATAAACACACAGACCTTAAAGTGAGTCTTTCTGCATCTGTTTGGAAAAAGAACTGCAGGTCCATAAAATTAATACATGAAGCTTGTTTGCAAAGATACTAAAGAAAAGGCAACTTAGTCTCTTAGAACACAGCTACAGACTTCTTGATATCATTGGAATTTCTTTTCCCTTAAGGTTCTATTTGGTAATGTTTGTACTTAGGGCGCCTAAGTGAGACTTGCCACAGTCCAGGCACAGCTCAACGCACCACCACTTAATCATCCATTCAGTTCTCATCACAGACCTATGAAGTGACACGCAGTCCAGGAAACAGAGAGTCCCCTAAGGATGGGCAATCGGTTCAAACAGCGGGTCCAGCATTTGGACCCCAAATGTGGTGTCTGTGGGTCCCTGCTTTTTTATTTGTTTGCTGACTGGTTTTTTTTCAGTTGCGAGGACTGAAGAACTCACTCCTGCTAGGCAAGTGCACGAACTCTTTGACTGTATCCCCAGCCTGAAAGAAAAAAAATAAAATAAAACCCCCTTATTTTGAGACAGGGTGTCAATAAATTGTCCAAGGCAAACTTGAACCTCCTGTCTCCATCTCCATTGTAGCCGGGATTGCAGGCCTGTGCCACCAGGCCACAGTAACACTGTCTTTAACCTTTATATTATACCACTTTCTAATCCTCCATTCATTTTCTTGGTACTGTATTATTGCAATAAAATTTAGCAAGTTCTTATTTAGCTCCTATCCATTGCCTTTGTTCAGTGGTTGAAGAAATAAAAGTCTCTTGTCTGGTGTGATTCAAAGGATGATGATGACAATGATGATGATGACAATGATGATAATGATGATGATGATAGTGATATCTAGCATGTATAGAGCTCTTACTACATGCTAGGGTCTATCCCGGCAGCTTTTCATGCATCATTTTCTTTAGCCATGCACTAGACTTAGGACTGCTCTGAAGGAGACTCTGGTCTGTTGAGATCAAACATGACCACACAAAAGACCTGATTGGAAAACTTTTTGTGTGAGACAGAGTGTTGCTGGGCAGAGGATCAGCAAATGACAGTCTGAGTTCAGATCTAGGAGACTTAGCCTTGAGAAAAATATACCCCTTCTAAAAGTAAAAAATAAGCAATAAAATAAAATGAAAGCAAATACAAGAAAGGTCATAGCTTCCCATTTTGATTAGTTTAGTATTCTTGCCCCTGCCCTGCTTATGTTAAATCTCCCAAGGTTTGCAGTTTAGATAATCTAATCCCAAAGAAAGACAAGCTTATTGTGGACCTGTAGAGCTGGAAAGTGCCATGGGTCTTGAAGATGATGGTAGGCAAGGTTGAAGACAGGCACCCAGATGGTTAACAGTGGATACCTGAGAACAGCGGCCTTGCAGAAACCTATTGCATGTTATACAAGGGAGTAGCTAGTGTGAGCAGACAGATGCTAAAAGCCCTGAATTCTTGCTATGGCAGGTGACACTGCAGTGCTCTTTCTGCCATTGTGATGCTTTCCCTAAATCTGAATGTCACTCAGCTAAAGGTTCTCAAAGCCGTCTTGAGCAGAAGCTCCAAGCAGCAAGGGCTGGACTCCTGGCTGTCCTTGTAGAAGCTTGCATACAGTGTGGCTCTGATTCTACAGTTGCTGCAACCCCCCATGGACTTCCTCATGGCACAGCAGCAATGCCAAAGAAATTTACCTGTAAGTGGAGACTACGTGTTTGTTTTCTGGCAGCCCAGACCCATATAACGACACAAAACTATATTAATTACAACACTTTTGGCCAATGACTTAGGTGTATTCCTAGTTAGCTCTTACATCTTAAATTAATCCATTTCTATTAATCTATGTATCACCCCACAGCTGTGATCTACCAGCATGGTTCTGGTGTCTTTCTCCTTTGGCAGCAACATGGCATCTCTCTGACTCCACCTTCTCTCTCCCTGCATTCAGTTTAGTTTTCCTGCCTTGCTCTATTCTGCCCTGTCATAGACCAAAGTAGCTTCTTTATTAACCAATGGTAATAAAACATAGCCACAGTATACAGAGGGGAATCCCACATTATTTACCTATAAGGCAGAGGTTCTGAGCATCTTCCCAGAGTTGGAGGCTGACCCTAAGGAGGCCTAGCCCTCCCTATTCTTGCAAAGAGTGTCCCATCATGTAGGGGGGTTCCAGCCACTCTGCTTCCAGGTTCCCCCATCTTCTTCCAAATAGTTAAGGCACATTAACTAACACAAACACATTAATAAATATGATCTCACAGCTTATTGAGGCATAAGAGTGGCAGGAACTCACAGGAATCAGTGTCACTGTGGATCCATGGGCCAGAAGGCCCAGTGCTTAGCACTAGCATCAGCTCCAGCAGGCAGATCTCTGTTCTTAAGGTTGTGCCCCAGATCTTTCTCCCGAGAATGATGGGAGATGCCTTGCAGGTCACCTAGTCTAGTTCATGCTGCTGTCCTATTTTATTTCAAGGTTACTGATGTCTGTGTTCTTTTTCCAAAAGAAAATTTCAAACATTGTTGGTTTTTTGTTGTTATTATTTGTTGTTTTCCACCTTCACCTTGTTCATTTTGGTCAAATCCTCTGACTCTTCCCTTTGGTGGGATGAGCTACCCCAGCCAGGCTGATAGCAAGATGGAAATGCTCATGGAATGTCTGGCCAGGCACTGGTAAGAGAAGCATGCATCTGGAAAGGCTCTGAAGCCCAGGCAACTGCCTCCCAACCGCCTGGAGGCGTCCTCATATATTTTTCCTTGATTTTGGTTCACACTGTCTGGTTTCACCTTGTGTTCCTGTCCGTCAAGCCTGGCCCAGAATCTTCCATGAAGCTCCTCCAGGAGGTAGTACCTGGACCCTACTTGCATAGTGGTCATAGTGTATGAAGCACAATCCACGATTTTACTCCTCACTCCCCCTGCCTAGCTACCGGCCTTCTGTCTCTGAGCAGGTGGCAAGTCTGCAGGAAGCAGAAAGTGTCTCTTCCCAGTGCACAACTCAGTAGACTGTCAGCAAGAGAAATACAACTACACTGAGTGAAAGGTAGATAGGAAATCCTTTCCCAGGGTGATCTAGGGCCAAATACCAAGATGGAAGCCCTGCAATGTTGTGAAATATTATTTTAAAGTGTGTTACATTTGTTTATGCTGTGGAACATTTGTTTAATGATGCAAAGAAGTGTTGCATTTGTTTAACTCTGTAAAGCTGTGTTTCCTTGCCTGTCTAAAACACCTGATTGGTCTAATAAAGAATTAGATAATAAACAGCCAATAACAAGGCAGGAGAAAGGGTAGGAGGGACTGGCAGGCAGAGAGAATAAAAAGAAAGAGAAAAAGAGGGACCGGGAAGCAAGAGAGATCAAGGAACAAGAAAAGAAAGGTCCATCCACTCAACCACACTGCCAGCCATGAAGTAAGAGTAAAGTAAGATACAGAAGTAAGTAAAGGAAAAATCCTAGAGGCAAAAGGTAGACAAGATAATTAAAAAAAATGTTGGCTAGAAATAAGTCAAGCTAAGGCCAGGCATTCATAAGTAAAAGTTGGGTGGCTGACCCCCCAAAAGAACCAAAAGAGTTTTTAAAAAATGACTGCATTTATTGGGTTCTCTGCAGAGCATGGGCAGGATAGCAGCAACTGCCACCTATCTCATGTGTGGGACCTTGGAGGACATTCAACAGACACTTTCAATATTTTAAGTGGGTTGCAAGTTTGATCAACAGAAGGTAGCCTGGGCTATTCCACCTTCCCCAGGCAAAACTTGAAATGGCCTTCAAAATGCATGTGCCTCGATTTGTTTAAGAGCCCTTCTTCGTCTGTGTAGGCTATTGTAGCAGAACACCACAAACCAGGTAGATGAGGAACAGTAGAAACATTTCTCATAGTCCTGGAGGGTGGGAAGTCCGTGGTGAAGGCACTGATGTTGTCGGTGTCTGGTGTGCAGACTGTGTCTTCTCCATGCGATCTCACATGGTAGAAGAAGTGGGGGCCTGTTCTTCAGAAACACTAATGCCTGGGATCTGATCTACCCCCATGAAGAAGAGAGGCGGGAGGAGGGGGAAAGGAGGAGAAGAAAAGAGATTTCAGTATATGAACCTGGTAGGTGGGGAGCAAATTATTTAGACCATGCCAGGCAGCAAGTGATGCCTGACCTTTGCAATCCACATTCCCTAACTGACCTGCTGGCATTCCTGCAGACATGGTATGTTCTTGCTTATGTTTTCAAAAACAAAAGAATGTGCATAGGAGTTGAAAGAAATTAGGCAAGTCTTCTTCCCAAGATAGAGAGAATTGAAACACCTACTTCTTGAGTTCTGACTTGGAAGGGAGACAGACACTGTGCCTGGCAACTTAGGTCTTCTGGCCTTGCCAGTCACAGTCTGGGCCATGTGTGGGCAGCATCAGTATTACTTCGAAGTTTGTTTAAAAGCATGGAGTCCCAGCTCTTATCCCCAGATCTACGGAGGCAGAGGTTTAATTTTAAAGAGATTTGTATGTACCGCCTTAGTGAACACAGAAGCTACTGTAGCCACTGTGGGTCTGGAGTTTAGAAATACATAAATAGGAAATACTCAGAATGGCATCTACAAGATACTTCTCCATCAGGTCTTAACTGAAGCGTACTAGACGTTTTATCCTAAGTTTAACATGGTGGAAAAGAAGGGAGCAGGGCATATCCAGCTGGACAGGAACCACACTACCTGAGTCCAAACCAAACATCATCTATGCATCCAAGAACTACCCTGACGAGGGGGTAGGCTCTTGCCTAACTATATTGGCTTGAGTATAGCCTCTGGGGTGACACCCGTCACATGGGCAGTCCTTGTTTGCAGCAGAAACAAGTCATCATGACTAGGCTAGCACGGGGAAGACAGCGTGTCGTAACCTCCGTCATAACATTTTTCTTTGGTGGTGGCGCATTGCTGGACCTGGTGAAAGCTGAGCGTCACGGCAGCTCCAGCCCTCAGGCTGCCCCAGATCCAGAAGGAGCCTGCAGCTGAAGGTGCCCCCGACTGATTAGTCCCAAGGCACAGCGGGGCTGCCGAAGTCTGCTTCATGCATGGCAGCTTGCAACTGGAGCATAATTCGTTCTAGAACATTATGCATGCAACCCTGGATTCTGGAGACATACTACACTGAGTTCATTTTGAGGCTCTGCTATTCGCTGGCTGTGTGACTTGTGTAAGCATAAATTGTAAGGCTATTAATAACGTGTTACTCAGCTTCCTGCTTCATTTGGGTGAAGGCCAGGTTTATCTTTTCTTTCATGGATTATGCTTTTGGTGCCATAGTTGAACAAAATCTTTGCCAAGTTCATAAAAGGTTTCCCCTATGTCTCCTTCTACATACTGTCCACTTTAAGATATTTATATTTAGATCTATCCTCCACTTTCGATTTTGACTGTGCTGCAGGCAAAGAGTGATGGCAGAGTCTCCTACTTTTCCTTCTTTCTATCAAATTAGTAAGGATGCTTGTCAGTTACAAGCTAATCTTTACATTTTACTTTCCAGATGTTTATTGCCAAATATATAAAATATAGTAAATTTTTATTTATCTTGTAACACAGGACTTTAATAAAAACCATTTCCTAGGTCTTGTAGTGATTTTATAGAATCTTTAGCTATTTCTCCATAAGAAATCATATCTACAAGTAAAGACACTTTCTTTCTGGCCCTTAAATAGTTTGCAGCCTGTGGGTCATGACCCCCACAGGGTTGAATGTCAGATACACTGCATATCAGATATTTACATTATGATTCACAACAGTAGCAAAATTGCAGCTATGAAGTAGCAACAAAAATGACTTTATGGTTTGGGGTCACCATAGCATGAGGGACTATATTAAAGGCCGCAGCGTCAGGAGGGGTGAGAAGCACTGTTACAGAACATGAGGTATTGTCTGAAAGGGCCGAGCATCAGGAAGGCCGAGAGCCGTGGATGTAGAGCAATGGCTGAGAAAACCAGACAAGAGTGAAAAGATGTGATGAGAGGGTCCTCTTGCCCTTTTTCAAAAGTGCGAGGAAAGTTGGTTCAATGAGATATCATGTAAGATAATTTTTATTAGGTTAAAGTTCTTTGCTGGGTTGCTGAGAGTTTTTATCGTCAAATGGTTTGTCCTCAGGTTTTGGAATGATTGCAGCATGGCTGTCCTCGCTTCTGTTTTATGTTATATTGGTTGTATTACTGTCGTGCTTACCTTTATTGTTTTCTTTGTCCACTTTGGCTTACTCTGGGTTTGGGGTGAAATGTCATTAATTTTATACCTTTCTTTTTTAACATAAAAGTTCAAAGCCATAAAATTCCTTTGAAATAGTTCTAGTTGCATGTCACAATTTTTTTGTCATATACTCACTGCCCTTGAGTTTTAAATAGTTCATGGCTTCTAATTTCTTCTTTTGTCTATACACTGCTTACAAGTGTGTGCTTTGTTTGCTAATATTGGATTTTTTTTAAGTAGCTTACTAGAGAGAAGGGGTGTTCAAATATCCTACTACACTTGTAATATTTCCTGTTCCCTATTTCATTCTGACTTTCTCCTTGCCTGGAGAATAATCTCCCCTATCACAGCATTCTATTTATTCAGTGCAAAGCACTAGCAATCTGTGGCCTTTTGTTTGTGTGCCCGACACTCGCCTGCTGTCCCTGACGGGGTATAAGTTACAACAGCAAGAACCTTGCCTTCTTATTTCTCGTTACATTGCCAGCATCTAGGATAGTGCCAAGCACATTATGATCGCAGATACATAATGCTGTTATTTCTGTCCTTTGTTCTACAAGCCCAGACTCTCTCTTGATGGAATTGGAAAGAATGCATATTAGCCAGTGGTTAGGTAATTTTCTCTAAATACCAGTTGGGATAAGGTGCTAATGAAGTTGCTGAAACCCTCTGTGACTTCAATGCTTATTTTATCTTGTGCTGTATCAATTGCAGAGAAGTATTTTTTTTACCCTACTAGACTTTTAATATTTTCAGCTTCTCTTTTTATTCTGTCAGCTTTTGCTTCATTTATTTGAGGTTCATTATCCCCTGCCCCAGTAGTGGAGATTGAACCCAGTACTCACATACGCTAGCCAAGACCTCTATCATTGAGCTATATCCCAAACCCTCTTTTAACTTTTATTTTGAGACAGGATCTCATTAAGTTACCCAGGCTTAGCTCTGAATTATGATTCTTTTACTTCGGACTCTCAGGTAGTTAAGATTTGAGACTGGACCACCAGGCCCAGCTTGAAATTCCTCTTAGGCACATGGGCATTTAGAATTATCATGCTTCCTTGCTAATTGACTCTTGGCGTTAATCTCCTTCGTCAGTATATTAATGGGTTGTGCTTTAAAAAACAGATCTGACTGGGTGGAGTGGAGGGAGGGGAGGCTGTGGTCAGGATGTCTTGTATGAGGGAAGAATAAATAAACAAATAACCAAACAAACAAATATGTTCTGGAGATCTCATCTCTTTATTTGAATATTTTGGGGTTTTTTGAATTTGTCTTTATTATTGAAAATGGAATCTTCTCTCGTACTACACCTCCCAACCACAGTCTCCCTCCCTGCACTCCTCCTAGCTACCATCCTCCAATTCTTCCCTTCACAGATCCGCTTCCCCTCTGCTTCCCTTTCAGAAAAGGGAAGGCCTCCAAGACTGGGCACTCCAATAGGACAAAACAAGGCAAGGCAAAGCCCTCATAACAAGGCTGGGCAAGGAAACCCAACAAGAGGAAAAGAGTCTCAAGAGCAGGCAAAAGAGTCAGAGACACATCAGCTCCCACTGTTAGGGGTCTCACAAGAACACCATGCTAGCATTTAATGTCATTATTAATATGATTTTATGATTAAATTTTTAGTAGCACAATTTTTAGTTCGTCTGCTTTTAGTTCCTCTAGCCACATCCCTTTTTGACTTCTTTTAGATGGCTTGAATGTATTTTATGTTATTTTAACTTATATCATAATTTTTTAAGCTATAGCATCTTGAATTACCTTTTAAATGACCTGGTAATTATAATTAACGTCCTTGGATTTCTCTAGTGCACTTACTTACTATTGTATCTCATTACACAGAGTGTAAAAACCTGGACCAGTATAGTCTATTGGTCATTCCTTTACATCCGCTGTGAGTCCACAGACATATGAAGTATCATTACCTTGTATGTGCCATTTTATTTTGGCTCCTTGCAATATTTACACTTTGTTTCTAGTTCTCAGCAGTTTAATTATGATATTGAAGCTTTATTCATAATTTTCCTGTTTGGGGTTTATTGTGATTTGGGATATATAATTTACATCTTTCAATATGGAAGCTTTTCAGCCAGTGTTTTCTCAAATATAGTTCTGTCTCATTATTTTTGTCCTTTCCATCTGGAACAGTAATTAACTAGAGACTTTGGACACTGTCCCACGTGTACTTGAGGCCTGTTCTTTTTTTTCTCCCGATCTTTTTTGTCTCTTGTTTTCAGACAGGATAATTTCTGTTGATTAATCTTCCAGTCCACTCACTCAGCCATTCATTAGAAGAATGTATTTATGTTGTACTAGTTCTTTTTTTGCCATCCATGTTTAAGGCTACAACTCAGGTTTTACATGCAGTAGACATCTATTATGATAAGATGTATAAATATTAACCATGCAATATCATGATTTTTGAATAAAACATAATTAAAAAGCCATCTTCATCTTGACTGCTCTTTCAATGCAAGCATAGTGCCCAGCATGTAGAAAATATTCAAGACACAGATGTCCATAAGTGGCTATAACCAAATGTTGTAAATATATTATCAGCTCAGTTCTGTGGACCCCAGAAGAAGACAGATGAGTAGAGAAGAAAGATCCGGGAGAGAAAGTTCCATTTCCAGGACTGGCCCCATTGCCACTAGCCTTACTGAAAAGGGGGCTTCTCCTGGGCTGGCTGTGGGTTCCAAAGGGAAAAGGGGTACCTTTGACTGTGAGACGGACGTTTTAAACGTAATACCTCTCTCCCTGTTCCTCGGGCATGCTCTCCTCTCACACTCCCCTGGAGGCTCCGTGCATGGACGCTCAGCCCATCTTCCCTTCCTCTTGCATTTGAGCCGCAGGATGTTCTGGAAGAGCTTGCCTGCTTCATCCACGCTGTCACAACACTCCTAGGAGAAGACACCTTCTCTGTTCCCTGGAAATTGTCTTCTTACTCATGAAGACCATAAAAAAGGAGCCACTTTTGCTGGGTGGTTGTGGTGCAGGCCTTTAATTCCAGTGCTTGAGGCAGAGGCAGGTGGATCTCTGAATCTGAAGCCAGCCTGGTCTACAGAGTGAGTGCCAGGACAGCCAGGGATACACAGAGAAACCCTATCTCGGAAAACAAACAAACAAAACAATAACAAAGTCATTCTTAAGTAATAATCCATTGTGTTACTTAATTTTTAAAAAATACTGCTATTTCTAAAGTTAGGATATATTTTTAATGCCCCTGCCTGAAACCCAGGTCTGGAAATATTACATAATAGACAATGTACATGTAATAGCAGTTGTAGGCCCAGAGGGGCCTCTTTACACCCCAGGCTAAAGGGGACATCAGCAGAATCATGTGGAATTGATGTGCACTTTTACTGAGCAGAGTATGATACTTAGGACGCCTACAGCAGTGCATTAACCATGCTTGGGACGTCTTCAGCAGTGCATTAACCATGCTTAGGACGTCTACAGCAGTGCATTAACCATGCTTAGGACGTCTACAGCAGTGCATTAACCATGCTTAGGACGTCTACAGCAGTGCATTAACCATGCTTAGGACATCTACAGCAGTGCATTAACACTGCTCTCTCCCCAGTGCCTTTCTTTGCCCTGAATATTTAGGGTGATGCCTTCTTGATGGAGGTCTCTTGACTTCTTTGGTTTGCCATCCTACCCTTCCCCCATCTGTTGGTTAAAGGCTGTCTGTCTGTCTGTCTGTCTGGAGTGGTGAGTTGCTCTGTTTCTGAATGTGTTTTTTCTGCCCCAGATTCCTAGGGTCTTAGAACAAAACAGGCCAGCAGGGCCAGAGGCAGTCACATGTCCAGGTGAGAGTTGATGTCACTCTGAGCCATCTGGACAATGAATGTCTCTTTGTTCCTAGTGAGGAGACATCTTAGGATAGTGTTGTAATGTGGGTATCCCTGAACACTGGCAGCAGTTCTCCAGAATGCTCTAGAGGCCCAAGCCCCCTTTCCGAAATAAGCCAGGAAGCCCTCCTAGGAGGTCAGAGCACGTGATGGACCGTCGCTGGGCCAGTGCCACAGGTCTGTTGCTGCTGTACCAGGGTTTACCTAAAAGAGCTAACAATGTTCTTTCAGTAGAAGCTTCCCCCACCCCCGCCCCGCATATGAGCAAATGATGCCTCCTTGAAATCTTAGAAGTTCTTATTGTCACTGGGGAAATTAAAATAAAAGGAACTCCTCTTTCCAGGTCCCTCCTCTGAGTGGACTGCCTGAGGAGACGTCTACAAAATTGTGGGTAGATATCTCTGACAGGGGTGGGAGGTGTGTGTGTTGGGGGTGGTGTTTGAAGTGACAAATCAGTCCAAACCACTCAGGCTATAATTCTTTCCCCCACTTCCATCAGAATGGTATACCAGACTCTTTATTGGCAGCCCATTAGTGCCAAGGAGAGGCATTTTGCAGTGTGACATCAGCCCACCGCTTGACCCAAATCTAGTAGAGCTGTGCTCTGCTGGCGCTCCCACTGCAGAGAAGACGTGCGTGTGGAAGGGGGGAAGAAGGCATAAATAAGATACAGATTGGAGAATTTTTGATGTGTTTAGCACATTTTTTGTGACTTCCTTTAATACCACAGACCTTGCATTCTTCCATTAGGGAACAAAAGACAAGTCTGTGATGGGAGTGAAGGGTGGGCTGGGAAGGGAAACCCATTCAATAAAAAAGTTCTGTTCGCCTCATTAACATTTTTAATTCCAGTGACTAGAAGGGGAGGCAGAAAACAGCATGGGAATGGATACCATAACCCAGCGACTTCAAATATAAAAGTCCCTTCATTAAATCAGCTGTTTCTTAATTCATAATTGAATGTAAATAAGGAGCGACCTATAGGCAGCTGTTTCTAATATCGAGTGCTCAGCACACATGAAAGACGCATTTATTCCTGCAGCAGCCTCCCTACCCTTGGGTGTTATCAGCTGAACATGTTTTGAACCTACCTAATGCATTTGAGGTAGCTTGGGTTTATTTTTCTTTCAATAAAATAAATGGTTTTGTAATTAAATTTCTGCACTGCCCGTGCTTAATGGTTACATTGACAAGTGCTAATGTATGGCAAGAGAATGAGCTTGAAATGAAACATGCTGTTTTCGAATCTGCAAGCAATTTTGCAGCGGGGCAATCAAACCCCTCCTGCCAGCTAAACATTTTCATTAATCTGCACTGTAAGTACACCCCTGCCTGTTCCACCAGCCACGTGAGGACACTTTTCAGCTCCCGTTCTGTCCATCCTCCCGCCTTTACCTTCCTGTAAGAGGAACGCGCGCGCACATGCACATGCACACACACACACACACCTTACTCACACACATGCACACACACGCTCACCCACTCGGATCCTGAAGTGAGCCGTTGTTTGGAACCTTTTGTGGTCTCTGGCAACAGGGTCTGTGGAAATTCGCTAGTTTTTCACCTGAAACGTTGCAGCTGCCTTTCTCCTCTGAAACGACTGGCTGCCTCAATTCTTCAGTCCCTGGCAGGAAGGCAGCAAAAATGCTGTCCCTAAGTTTGGTCGTCGTTGGGTTTTTTACTTTTTCTGTCAGCTAAAATTTTGTATAAAACTCATATGGATTAGAGAGAATAGCTATGACATATCTGCACAAGCCACTCCAAGCCCCAGCTAGAATGTGCAGCGCCCACGCTCATGCCTCTGTTAGCCTCGTGAATGGAAACCTGAGGGTGAAGGTAGTGATGTTAGCTCCACTTCCACCCGTGGCGTGGAAGTGGGCTGTGCGCCTGCGCAGTTATGAGACTTGGACCCAAGATCTCGAGGCCTTTTCCTTCTGGAAGGTTGTTTGCTGGAAGCGCTAGAGGAATGCTTGTGGCTGGGTGGTGGGTACTCTAGACTGTGATGGGTTCCTCATTAGAAGCTACGAGGTTTGAGGCCAACAAGTTGTCTTGGGGTTTGTGGAGAGGAAGCAAGTTCGGATCATCTGTTTTCACGACTGCCTACAAGATGTGGGGCTCAGCAGTTTCTTCCAGAGCTGGCAGGGGGAAGCCAGAGGGCTGACCGCAAGGTGCTGACTCACGATCAGGGCAGGCCAACACGTAAGTGTCCTGCCCTTCTTTCTGTGTTTCTATCCCCCAGCGCCACCCCCCACCCCCCGGTTTGGTAGAAGGCCTGTGGCGTGGTTCCCAGTTCCCGAATTTACTGCCTTGGAAGAGAGAAAGTCGAAATTATGACTCCAAAGACCCAAGGGAGGCTCTCAGCTCCTCAGTACTGTCCCGTCCATTTCCCAAACTCCAGAATTGCCTTTCATGGCTTTGGATGCAGCACTGCTTGGGGTAGGAGGCACAAGAAATGAGATTACCACTCATGTCTAGTAATTTGCAAAGTGAAGTCCATCCTTAGAGGGAAAAAGAAAATAAGAGTTAGTTTGCATTTGAAAAGTAGAAGGGAAAGTTTCTTGATGAAATGGCAGCTAGTAGATTAATGATAGAAGCAAAGATTTAATTTTGTCTACAAAAAAAACCAGAGAGGGCTGTGCCCAGAAGGAAGGAAAATAGTGAAGCATGAAGTTGGAGGGCCACTCAAGTGGGCCTGGCTCAGTCTGGGCGACGATCCCAAGAAACTAATATACAAAAACATGGACACGGTCACCTGCAGTCAGCCTGCCGCTGGCATGATAGTTATTTTCAATTCGACAATAAAATAAATTACTCAGCTAATAATTATTTCTCTCTGTATGCAGGCATGTTAGGCTCTTTGGAGGTAGAGACTTCACAAAAGCATACTGGCTTCTTGAGGAAATTTGTGTTGTGGTGCAGTTACAGACAAAATACTGTGTGGCTTTGGCAGTCAAAGTGATCCATGTTTGGATAGATAGGAGAAAGCTATGGACGCGGTGAGCGGCTAAAGGTGAACAGACTTTCAAGAAAAGAGAATGCTCTGTAGTTGTAAATGAACGAAGGCAGATGTTTGTGATGAATATTGGGGAGTGAAATAGAATTGAGGAGTTCAAGGCGGGATGCATAGAAGCCCTTGTATAGCTGACTACACAGGTCTTCATAAACCTTGGCACCATTTAAAGATACCAGAACTATGAGGACTTGGGTGAATCACTGAGGAGTGCTTTTGTAATCTATTTGTGCATTTATTAATGAAACTTGATAAACAAGGGTGAGCTGAGAAGAAATGATACTGGGAGCAAGCAGACTAGAGTCTCCTTTGATAACTCGGGTCAGTAAGGAATGGGACTGCAAGGCAGGGACAGGATGCATGCACAGAAAGTAACCAGTTGGTACGGTGGGCAGAAGAGAACCACCAGCTAGCAGTTTCTCTTCAGGGTTCCTCAGAACAAACCCGTGCCAACAACAGACAAGGAACTCTCGAGCAAAGTGGATTTGGGGAGAGAAAAAAGAAAGCACAAGTTTTAACTGGATTTAAGAATTTTATGAAGAACTATCATGGGAGATAGAGGAAGAAATGAACCCAAATGGTTGGAACATGGAACTCCGGGGAATGTCTGCATCAGATCAGCCACAGCAGCAGCCAAGAAGGTGCCGTAAGCTCAGCTGAGCCAAGACAGGGGAGCCAAGGTATGAGAAAGGCTGAACATTACTCTTTCAGTGAGACCCAAGAAGGGGAAAGAAACCATTGGATTCTACAGTGGAGAGGCTGCCGTTTATCCCTGAAGAATTGGCTAAAAGGGAAACTGAGAAGGCCTGAGAGGGAAAAACATCCTCTGCAAACCTGAGAAAGAAGTGTAGGCCCATAGAAATCTATACATCTTGCTTTCTCATTATTATAGCAAAGAAAACAAAACAACAAAAAAAATGAGCCAAACAAAAATAGTCTTTTGGCTTCTTCAATGGAGCTTATTAAAGCTAAAGAAAATCAGTTCTACTATTTGGTTTTGGGAATTATACCTTCCCTATGTCAGAGACTCCTGGCCACAGGCCTCAGGAGTACCCTGGCCTCAGACAGAACATTTCAGGGCATTTCACAGTGATTTGTCAAAGGAAAGCTTTCTCATGGGCGAGTTCACAGATCACAACGAAGTGTCAGTAATGAAGGGGAGATTGAAATGGCACCAAAAAGAGGACTCTTAGTGGTAAGATCATGGCGGGGTGGGGGCAGAGGGTGAAAGGAGGTGGAGGGAGTGCCCTGTAATGCGCTCTGATAATGGGGCTTTGTCCAGAGAACTCCGAGGCAAAGGCAAGAGGAGACAAAAAGCCACAACAACTTCTCAGGAAAGAACAGTGACATCACGTTGGAGGGGAGGGGTGGGGTGAAGGTGATGGAAGAGAGGATGGTATTAGAGAAAAGGGGTAGCAATTAGAAACAGATAGTGGCATCCAGCAGCCCGAGAACCTCACTGAGGATGGAACCCTGGCAGGTAATCACATCCATGTGATGATATTTGCCCCAGCCTTTCAAAGCAAAGGGAAAGCAAGGGCAGAAGCACAGGACATGGCCACAGTGCTGCTCTGGCTATAGATGGCACCACAGCTGTCACTGGAAGCCAGTGGCAAAGGAACTTAAGGGCCAACTAGGGAGATGTCNNGGGGGGGGCTTTCTTGGTGGTATGTGTGAGCTTCATCTTTTTATAGAATGATGTGTGCCTCCACCGGAGAGCATTATACAGTGGGCAGTGGAGAAGGAACTCCCCCACCCCCCACATATCTTCTCCCTTTTGGGTTTCTTATGCTGTGTGATCTGGGTCATTGGTTCAGACTGCTCACATCATTGCTCCTCTCTGCCTTCATCAGCTATCTTCTAATGAACAAGCTTCTCTGTGTTTTGTCTACTACCCATCTGTAATAGCACAACACACTGCCTTCTAACAGTGCTGGTCTCCAGATTAGACTCAATCAGTGTGCCCTGTTTGTGTTGTTCCGTGTTGGTGTCTGTGTGGAAGATGATGGCACACTTAGAGATAGATACTGTTTAAATAAAGACAACCTAGGTCAATAAACAGGGTAAGATGCCTACTGCCAAGTCTGATGACCTGAATTTGATCCATGGGACCCACACAGTAAAAGGAGAAAACCAGCTCCCCACAGTTGTCCTCTGACATCCATGTGCACACATAAATATGTAAATGAAAGTAATTAAAAGCCAAGCAGTGGTGGCACACGCCTTTAAGCCCAGCACTCAGAAGCAGAGGCAGGTGGATCTCAGTGAGCTCGAGGCCAGCCTGGTCTAGAAGAGAGTTCCAGAACAGACAGGCTACATAGTGAAACCCTGTCTCAAAACGCCCCTTTGCCCTTTATACACACAGCACTTTAAAAAAAATAAATAAAGACAACCTCACTGATAGGTTTGAGTTCACAAAAGTATGCATTTTTGCCTTGGTATTTTGATTATGTCTTGATGTTCAGTCAAATTTATTAAAACTAAAGAGAATCACTGCTACCATATGTTTTTGGACATTAAACACTATTGGACTATATAGCATGCATCTAGTGAGTCCTGGCCTCAGCTGAAATTGCCTCCAGTGTTGTTCTTCCCCTGCTTGGGGTGGGCAGCACATTAGTGTGGTTTTGGATGAAAAAGGCTCACGCATGGGAGCCCTCCATCCTGACTCACCTTACTAGGATCTGTTTGGTTCTTACCCTTTTCAGATATCTCAGCCCCAAAAAAAGTCCTAAGGAAACCTTTGAAGCAGCCTTTATGTCCTACTAAGTGCAGACTGTGGTGTGAGTTTGTCAGAGGAGGAACAAGAAATCAAACCCAAGAAAGATCTCCATGGTTTCAGCAACCCTACGTTCTGCCTACCCTAGAAGCTCTGACCACTGAGACACTCGGGACTGGGAAGAGAACCATGAGGAATGTCCATCACAGCCTCAGAAAGCAAGAATGGACTGAATATCCAAGGAAACAGCTACATGACTGTGTCCAGACAACCAGATAACAGGATATAGCCAAATGTTCCCATGTGATCTTTGTATTCTCCATCAGGACCACATCTTGAAAAAGAAAATGTCTTGGGAGAGGGAAATGAATATGATCAAAATATACTGAATGGAAAACAAATAGCATTTTTTAAAGTGTGTCCTAAAGTGATGTTCCACCATCTTGTTGGAGACATATATCTTTCATTAGCTTCCAGATGAGGCATTTACTTTCAACCATTTGAAGATGATGACCAGCCAAAGAGTGGAAACAGCAAATGATTAGGAATCTGTGATATTTTAAACCCTAGGCTAATTTGTTTCAGGGTGTACTTGTTATTTAAGGAGCTTCAGCCCCATTTTACAAGTGTGGAATCGTGTGGTGGAATCTGGATTGGAGCCTAAGCCTGTTGTGTTCATCTATGACTTACCTGTGGCACCACCATGCACTGCCTTGTAGCAGGTGCTGCTCCAAACTGCTGAGGTCGTGCTCCTGTTCTGAAGCTCCCCATCGGTCTATGAGGAAGAGGGCAAATCTAAACCCGCTGGCTGAAAAACAGTAGTGCTCTTGTCAAGTATTACTGAGACTTTCACAGGAGGGAGACACCGTAGAAAGAGATCCTTCCTTAGCTACTGCTTTAGGATGCACAGGTAGACATTCACAAGTCATGCTTCTCAGTATCCAGCTCCAGAGGCTCCAGTTGTCACTGTAAAATGCTTGACAAACCTCAAGGAATAACCCAGTGAATTCCTGGTTCCTTACTAAAGAAGTGTCACGCACCAATGAGCCCCAAGTTAGAGCTCTTCAATGGCGGTTAGCAAATGTGCAGGGCTGGGGAGTGTTGTCAGAGTCCTCCTCCCGGTGGATCCCCTCACTTTGCTTCCTAAATTGTCACTATGTGAGCCGAAGGAAAAGAACTCGTTAGGGAAGGAAATGGAAGTGCCTCGGGTTGATGTAGGAGGGTCATCTGACAATGTGTTACTTTCATTGGTTAATAAAGAAACTGCCTTGGCCCTTTTGATAGGC
>LOEQ01008864.1:0-19988 GCA_001685075.1 Bramus lutescens
GTTGTATGTTCACTGAGTTCTGGTGTTATCATGTTGTTTTTCAGATTGTTGGAGTAATTCTTGCATAGATGCCTGCCCATCTCTTCCTCCTAATTAATTTCTGGTACAGGATCAGGGCCCCTGCTGGCCACAGACCTTGCAGACAGAAAGCCTAGCTTGCTGCCTGCAGGCTTAGTGAAACAAACGAAATCTGGCCTGGTTCCACTCACCACCCTGTCCCAGCCCCCAAAACAGTATACGTAGAAATTCTCACAACTAAAGAAGATTCTTGTTACATTACCAAGGCTTTTGGCTGAGGAGATCAGAAACTGAAATAAATAAAATTTTAAGAAAATGAAATTCATTTTTAGAAAGACAGGAGCATCACAGAATACTGATTGATACTTAGCAGTCCTGATAAAACAGCTGAAAACATTATATAAATTTTTTAAATAATCTAATTCAAAGATAAAATAGATAAATTCAAATAGTCAGAAGATGAATATTTTTGTCTATAAATGAAATGTAATTGTTGTTTATAATAACTATAAAATAATTACTGGATACTGATTTAATTACTATTTTTTATTTTATTCAACTGCATTGTAGGAATAGATACAGGGTAAGTAGTTTCAGACAGAGGAGTGTAACAGGGAAATTAGAAATGTTTGTTCTTAGTGCCTTGTGTGAATAGATGTTGGAGTTTTTAAAGGCCAAAATAGCTTCTTATGTTACTCAGAAACATGGATATTAGACCTGATGGGCAAAAAAGGAACAAACTATGGATCTTCCCTTTTCATCAACACCAATTTTGAGTTTTAGATTTTTAAAACTATTTTTATACAAAACTTTCAGTATACCTTTCAACACAATGTAATGTCTTACATTTAACGAGATTATTTGGCATTTTTCTAATATAGTTTTGGATCTCAAGATATTAGTTTCTAAAAATTTCATAGTTGTGTATGTTTATTTTTTAAAATATTTATTTTCTGAGTCAGGTATTGTGGGGCTCGTCTTTAATCCTCAGAGTTGGGAAACAGAGGCAAGAAGATTTCTCTGAGTTCAATGACAGCTTCCTCAAAAAGCAAGTTCCACCAGCCAAAGATTTTAAGCAAACAAACAAAAAAGGCTGTCTTAAGAACCAAATAAAAAAGACTTTATTTTCTGTGTATGATTGTTTTCCTGGTACTCTTAGATGACAAAACGGATCACCAATCATCTGAAACTAGAATTACGGGTGATTGTAAACTGTCGTGTATGTTCTGGAAATAGTTACTAGACACCCTGCAAGAACAGCCAATGGTCTCAATGCCTTTATTTTAATCATAAGGATACCAAGAAATTACATTAGACATTTTCCTCCAATAGTTCCTTAATACTAAAACAACTTTGATGATAAAAACACTTATAATATCTGTTTGCATTTCAGTATTTAGAATATAAAGGACCTGAGTCAAGTATAATAGTTTTCAACTCAGTCTAAGTAACAATTGTGATGCAAATGATCTTCTAGGAGTTTTTCTGCACAAAATAGAAGAAAAAAACATTTTGCTATTGTTTGCCCTACAAATACAAATCATCCCATATATATTTTTGATATAATTTGAAATATTTGTATATTTATCTCGGCAGTCATGTATTTTTATTAATGAAATAGGTCTAGTAGTTAAGTTCCATAGTATATTACAAATAGAGATAGCAGAACAGAAATTAAAGGTTTGAGATAATACATTTTAAAATCTCTCTCCTTTAAAGTACCTATTGTCAAATATCCACAGATTTTGATATGCCAAAATAATGTGCCTAAAGAAA
Source organism: Bramus lutescens (assembly GCA_001685075.1). NCBI lineage: Eukaryota > Metazoa > Chordata > Mammalia > Rodentia > Cricetidae > Bramus > Bramus lutescens. The sequence goes on from LOEQ01008864.1 coordinate 1,795, forward strand.
GTTACAAAGAATGCTATATACTTAAAGAAATTATGGAATTTCAGGATAATATTGTACCAAATCTTACTAATTTTCAAACGCAAATATTCTTCTTAGGTCATCTTTTGCTTTTCATTTAACTTTGTTTGATCAAACCATACACATATTGTTGCACTAATGTGTGTATGTGCAGTGAAAGGGGAGCACAGGGGAACGGGCCTGTTTTTCATCCCACCCGGCTAGCTTATACCCAAAAATAACAACACACAAATTGTACTCATTTAAGCAATGCCTGGCCCATTATATCTGGCCTCTTCTTGGCTAACTTACATCTTCTTTAACCCATCTCTATTAATGTGTATAGCACCACGAGGTGGTGGCTTACTGAGAAGATTCTAACCCACATCCATCTTGGGCCGGAGCTTCATGCATCTGCCTCACTCAGCTTTTCCTCCCATATTTCTGTTCTCTCTACTCCACCCACTTAAGGGCTGACCTATCAAAAGGCCAAGGCAGTTTCTTTATTAACCAATGAAAGTAACACATAGAGAGATGATCCTCCTACATTAGTGGAGGCATACTTTGTGGTCTCAACTATGTTTACCCCATGTCAGGTCACTACCTGTTTTCTCTGGAATCAAGATGTACCTATTTCTCTATCATCAGCTCCTCTCCAGCACCATGTCTGTGTACAAGCCACTATGTCCCACCATGATATTGATAAACTAAATTTTCAAAAATGTAAGCAACACAAATTAAATGTTCTTTATTTATAAAAGTTGCCATGGTCACTGTGTCTTTCCAAAGCAATAAACCCCCCTTGTAAAGACATTTGTGCAAGGGACTAGGTTATAGTGATATAGTGACCATCCCATTGTTTGGAGAAATATGGACCCAGGGACTCTGGATTAGAAAAGTGGTTGATTGCTGAAAAGGTCATACTAGTAAGACCATGGAAGAGAGTGGTACTGAGTGCAATTTGAACTGTCGCTGGCTGTCTAAAGAGGTTCAAGAGAAGAATTTTAGTATATTGCTTAGACATCTTTATTGTGCTATTTTGATGAAGAAAATGCTGCTTTGGGGTCTTGTCAGAAGAGCCTCTACATGAGGTTATAATGAAGATATTTGGATTAACTCCATTGGCAGTGAAAATCACAAAAGAGTCTAGTATAGACTCTGTTTTGTGAATACTAGTGTTCAATTTTAAAAAGATTTATAAGGAAAAGTACTAAGCTAAGCAAGGAAATATAGAAAATGTAATATTAGAGCAGAAATGGAGCACCTGGAAATGAAATGGAATGAAATTCTGTCTTCAAGGGTATAAATATATTAAGAAATAAAGGTAATGGTGATCTCAAGGAAGATCTCAACCAAATAAGTTTCCAACTTGTGAAAAAGAATTAAAGAAAAAATTATAGCCTGGTGTCCTGGTCTGTACCTTTAATCCCGGCACTTGGAAGGCAGAGGCTGCTGGATCTGTGAATTTGAGTCCAGACTAGTGTATGGAACATTTTCAAGGACAGCCAAGCTTAGGCAATGAAGGATACCAATGAAAACACCAAGTTGGTAAAGATATAATTGAACCAAGGTCTCATGTTTGAGCCCCAGCAAACAGGAGAACTTGGCAGCTTTGGCAGTATGGTTCTGTCTTTAAGGATAGAAGAAAAGGGCTGTGGAATTCTTCTCTATAACTAGGGAAAGCCACTGAGACAGGGTATGAATCTGGGGTTTCCCTGAATAGAGGCATAGAGAGGCCATTGCACAAAACTGTGAAGATGATGCCTGGTTTGTCTTGGAGATTCCAATATATTCAAGATGCCAGAGCCCTGAGATACCTGCCAAGTAAAGGTGTCGACAGGGAGTTGAACCAGTCCAAGAGAAAGAGGTATGTTATCATCTCCAAAGCTGAGAGAGTTGGAGATCTGAAGAGAATTTCGAAAGGAGACATGGAGATGCATAGTTTGAAGTTTGTCCAGCTGTATTTTGTCTTTCTTTGATGCAGTACTTCCTTACTATGCTCCCTTCTCTTTGTTTATATATATGCGTGTGTGTATGTCATTATATGTAGGAAGTATGTAATATTACTTTTTAATTTTGATATTAAAGTTACTATAGTTAAGAGAGTGCCAGAAGTTTTAACTTTAAAACATTGTTGAGTATGTGATACACTATGGGGACTTTTGAAGTTGCATTAAATATATTTTGTATTATGATATTGTGACAATATTAGAGGTTCAGGTCTTGTAATGTGGTAGTTTGAATGTAATTTTGCCCCATAAGCTTATAGGGAAGGACCTGATTGTTATGGATCACTCTTTTAGGTTGGGTATGTCCATCTTGGGCTGGAGCTTCATGCTTCATCCTTACTCTGCTTTCTTCCTCCCAGCATTCTGTTCTGTCTTCCCCACCTATGTTCTGACCTGTCAGGCCAAGCAGTTTTCTTTATTAATTAACCAATGAAAGCAACAGATAGATAGAAAACCCTCCTACATCACTAAATTAGTGTTCTCATCCTCCACTGCTACTCTATAACTTTGCTAAAAGCAAATAACAAACTATTGACTATGCTTTCTCAAAGAGAAGGGAATCAATTTAACATCATGAAAGCATAGGAATTCATGAATATGTGGACCTATCCTTTAAACAAAGCAGTTAATTAGGTCACTAGTACTTTTATTTAAAAATCTAAGCACTCATGAGGAAATCTGAGCTTCTTTTTGAATCCCAACCAATTACACCTTTACCTGCCCCTATAGTTCTTGCATTCTTTTGTTCATAATGACCTTCTTTAATTTCTCAAATTCAAGGCAAGTACCACCATCTACCCTCTCCATTCAATTGCTCTGTTTAAATGGGTTGAACTCATAATTTAAACATAGTCATGCTTATAAGTGTGAATCATTTCTCAAATGAAATCTCCTTGGTTTCATGGGGGAAACCTTCTCAGAGATTTTCGGCTTTCTCTCCTGCAACTATGGAAATATATTATAATATCAAAACTCTAGATACTGATACTGAACACCCAACTTTGTCAATTTTCATAAGGAATAAACTCCACTAAAAGTTTACTACATTATGCTGAAACGTGCCATAGTTGATATGACTAAATTGTAATAACAATTGAGATTTCATTATTTTTTCCTTAATCACTAAATTCTTTAATGTATTATTGCTACTTCTCTGATTCTCTCCTATTGACAAGTTATTGCAAACAACAAGGACGTTCTGGAGTAAATGAGTTATTGACTGAACACTGCAGAAATTAGAAAACTCTACAAGCTAAGCAGAAGATAAAATATATTTATTTCCCTGTTTGCTTATATTCGTCTCTCATTATTTTCCTAATTATTCTGTCTCTTCAGAATGCCTGACTCTAAAATATATTAAAAGGGTTAAAAGTAAGTAAAATGAGAAAAGTGCTAGTAATCTTCTCCAATGGAAATAAATAAGAAATTTTGTTTTTAATCACAAAAATAATCAGGAAAAAAGGCACACACTGAGTTATATTTAGAATGATAAAACATGATTACATCACTCTCCATAGCAATAAAATTAATAATCTTTGATAGAAGAATTATTGTTTTCTTGAAATATTAATTCACTTTTATTTTACATGTTTGATTTTTTTGCTAGTATACATGTATATGTACCACAACATAGCACTGGATTCACTGGAACTAGACTTTGAGAAGATTGTGTGTGCCATGTTGGTGCTGAGAATCAAACTCCAGTTCTCTACAAGAAAAGTAAGTCCTTTTACCTGCTGAGCGATCTTACCAACCCTACAGTGAATTTATATTATTCAGTTAAAGCACACACTCTGGAAGTGAAGCCATGTCTCCCAATTTTTCAAATATTAAGATATATAAAGTATAAAACTACAAAGAACATTCAGCTACCACTGTTTACATTTACTTTTAATTATCATTTAGCCAAATTTGTTAAACATAGACCCAACCACCATTCCCCAAAGGCATACCTCAATGAGTTCTGCTTTTCTACAGATTCACATGACACAAAATCTTTTTCTTTCTGCATTTATTCATGCACCTTCTCTTGCTATTTTAAAATTATGAAGAGTTTTGTAAAATACATAGCTTTTTAGAAACTTACCAGCTATGCACATTTTATTTACAGAAGCTTCCTTTTCATATTCCCTAAGATCGAAATATAAAACTATATCTATGAACATGATATAGTCATATTATTGGTTTTTAAAAGTGCTAGTGTATAAGGTAAATTATTATGCATAATATATAGCTATTGATTAATACATTAACTTTAAATTAATAAATCAATTATTAAATTTAAAAAAAATTAGATTTCTTTAAATAATTTAAATAAGGAGTTTTAAATAGTACACTCCACTAAGTGATTAATGTTTCTTAGTTGTATTTATGGTCATGCTTTCCCATATTTTTATTGATTGACTTGCTACCCTCTAGAGGCTTTAATAATTGCAATCATGAAATGGCAGATGACATAAAGTGTCCTCTAACACACTTGACAAAGATATATACCTCAACAAAGTTTAGTGTTTTCCTTGGACATGTGGGTATATTATTTCACCTTTATAATTAACAAAGATACATAACATTTTTTCATGCAAAACATGATAGATATAATGTTTTTCACATGTGAACATTATAAATCTTCCATGGTTAGTGTTGAACAATAAATTCTTTGTAACATAAAACTCTCAGATTACCACTAAATCTTTCATTTTCCTATTGAACCTCATTTTTTGAATCCCACTGTTAATTTCTGAAGTTTGCATTCTCATTTTCCATTTTGATGTCCTGCATCATCATTACTGTTTATTGTTTCATGTTATATTTTTTAACCTGGAATGTTGGAGGCTGTGAGAGTTATAGCAGGTGGCAACTAGTGATTAGATGTTAATCCTCCAGAAGAGTGATTCCCATATGGACATTACTCCTGTCCTGGCAAGATCTGCATGACCTTCAGCTGTGGAAACTGTTGTTCACATTTTCTAAAGGAAATGGTGTCTCCCCAATACCTGCTTTATAGTGTGTAAACTCAAATGATGTGTATATGTAGCTCATGATTATATCTCAAAATTATGGGCACATATATCTGTGGGTTATCATGAAGATGAGTTTTCATTTATTTGTATAATTTTAATACATAGAAGATGTACTAGGACATTTCCCATACCTAGATGTATTTGTCTCATGAGGACTGTAGACACTTAAAAGCTTGCTTTGTTCATTTTGCTCAGACTAACTGCACACAAATAATTCATCTTTAATTTAGAACAAGTTCAAACTAGACTAAAGGAATTTTTAAATAAATCATAAATTTGAAATTTACAGTTATGCACAAGGTCAGAGTCACAAATATCTAACCAAGGCTGCTACACAAAGCACCCTAAAAAAAGCATTCCAGTTCTTCACTTTTCGAGTCAGCTGACAACAGACCTATGTCTCAAAGTTTGCCACTGGGCACTTGCCCCCCTCTTCTGATCAAAATCTTATTTCTGTAACCTAGGAACCTTGTTTTCCCAAGGTCAATGGTTCAGCTATTTATTGTTTATTCTAGGAATGTGCTTTTGAATAATGAGAGGTAACTCTTGTAGTCTATTTATTGCTTTGAAGCTCCTATATGAAAGAGATTTTGGGAGCTAGAGGTGAAGAAGATAGGAGGAATTAGAATTAAGACAGGAAAATTAAAATATAGGAAGAAGAATAAAGAGACTTGTCTGGAAGAAAATGGTGTAAGAGAATTCATTCACCCTCAGATACATAAAGTGCTCTTTGCTTGCTGGAGCATCATATCTGAACCCTGAAAAGAACCTTGAGACTGGGCCCCAAAGCTCCTCATTACTCAAAATGCTCGTCTTTAAAGGGAAATGGGAGAGAGAGTAGATATTGGGGCACCTGAGAAGGAGTGAATGGAGGAGAAACTGAGGTTATGACATTATACGAGAGAAGAAGAAAAAATAACAATAGATGTTTTTTGTTTCTTTCTTTTTTTACTGACATGGTTTTCAACTCACACTTCAAAAGTCTTTTCAAAACCACAGTACAAACACAAACAACGTAGTTTCTATAGTTTAATGTTGCTGGTTGGTTTTTAACTTTGGCAGAGAATTTTAAGTAAATTTTCTGCTTTAAGAATTCATTCCTGGCAACTCTCAGCTGGAACTGATGACAAATTTCAGTCATGGTAGACTCTTATATAATGTTCTTTTTCTTTATATCAATATACATATATATTAAATTAACACACACATATATGTATGCAAAATTTCATGCACAAGTGCACCTGCAACATATTTTCCACTACTCCCTCTTTCTAGCTCTGTCTCACTCAGTACTACTTCCCCTTTTATATCTCAGAATCATGTCTTTTTTCGTAATTACATATAAACACACACACACACACCACTTACTGAGATTATTAAATGTTGTTCTAATACACTTGTATTTAGGACTGAGCACTTGACCTCTTGATATTTGGTAAATAATAATAATAATAATAATAATAATGTGATAATAATACATTGAAACAACAACAAAGAAACAAAGTACTAGTTCTTTCTCTGCATCTAAAGGACTTCACATAGATCTTCAACTAGAGGTAGAAGTAGCATTGTCATTATTAAAGCCTTGTTTATGTAAACATGTTCTTGATATTTCACAGTTGCATACTCTTCATGACTCTAAGACTTTCTAGCAGGAACCCAGGTCCTCTGCCTTTTAAAATATTTTACATCCTCTTCTAAGCTATTCCCTGACCCTTACATAGAAATTGTGTTGTAAGTTCTAATTCAGTTTGAGCTTCCCACAGTAAGTTATTCTCTTAATGTTGACTAATTGTGGTAAGTTGTAGTGAAGGATCTGCTGCAAAAAGAACTTTTTTTTGAAAGCTACACTTACCTGTGGGCCCATTGATAGATGTACAGAACATAGAAGCTATAAAGGCTTAGGGTCTACAGGTTCTCTCTCGATGGGTAGTCAGCTATATTTACATTATGAGGTTGGTAATACCTTAAGTCAAACTGAATAGTTGGAGGTTCTTTTTTTTCCACAATGTAAGTGTGATGATTGTACAATTAGGATTTCTTGACAGGCTAGTCATTGTTACAGTTCACAGGTTTTTCACAAAAACTAGAAAATGGAAGTAGACAAGAAGTTGATCTGTTGATGAATATAATAAAAATCTTATACATACATACAATAATATTCACTCCAATTCTAAATAAAATAAAACAACTTAATTTTCTGATCAGTTAATAAAAGTTAATATATTGAACTACATGAAATAACCCAGACCTAGGATAACAAGCAGAACCTATTCTCTTTCTTTTGGTATGTAGCTCTGAATCCTTAAACCTTAGTATAAAACTTGGGTTATCCAATCCCTGAAAAAGCTCATTTGCATTTTGTAAAAGAAACAGACCTATGGATTCAAATACTTCTTATTGTCATTGTTCTTTATTGTGGGAGAATTTTATGCATTCATGTAATTTCCTGTCATTGATCAATCCACAACCACTCCTTCCTCTTTAGCCTCCCAGCATCTCTACTCTTTTCTCCCATTTTCATCTGTCCCATCTCTCACCTCAATTTAATTGTTTCTATTAGTTAACAGAATTATTGAAATGAATATTGCAATTTTCAAAGCACAGTGTTTAGACTCTTTCTATTATAGATTAGGTAGATGGTATTTGTAACTCAAGTATGTGACCCTCTGCTTTACATCTTTTAAATGAATATATTTTAAATGATTTAAGTAAATTACTTTTAGCTCCAAAGTATTTGAGTATACTGAATGGCAACGATGTAACAGTTAAATTTTTTTAATAACAAAAATTAGAGATTCTTTTTCAAAAAGTTTTATTCATTTTACATACTAACCACAGCTCTCCCTACCATACCTCCTACCGCTCCCTCCCCTCCCCCAACCTATCCCCCCATCCACTTCTCAAAAAGGGTAATACCTTCTATGGCAAGTCAACAAAGCCTGGCATATTAAGTTGAGGTAATACCAAGTCCCTCCCCTCTGTATCAAGGCTGAATAAGGCATCCCACCTTATGAAATGTGCTCCAAAAAGCCAACTCATGCACCTGGGATAGATCCTTGTCCCACTGTCAGGTGTCCTACAAACAGTCCAGGATATACCCCTGTTGCCCACATGCAGAAGCCTAGTTTAGCCCCATAAAGGCTCCTCAGCTGTTGATCTAGTGTCAGTGATCTCCCCCAAGTTAGGGTCTGCTGTCTCTTTGGGGTACTCCTTCATGCTCCTGGCCCTCCTTGGTCATATAATTCCTCTTCCCTCTTCTTGATGGGATTCACCTAGCTCAGCCTGGATCTCTGCTCAGACTGTGGATCTCTGCCTCTGCTTCCATCATTTACTGGATGAAGTTTCCATGATGACAGCAATGAAATATACCATCATAGATGGGGCCATTATGGGGTTATCTAGAAAACTGTTACAAGGAAAATTCCCAGGAATCAACAATAATGATACAGCTAGGACTTCTCACAGTAGTGGAGAGGGTGCCTGTACTGGCTTTCCATCATATTCGGATTAGTTGTGTTATTAGATGCGACACCATGGACCTTAGTATAATGATAGAAGAGGTACTACTTATAAGGTATAATTACATGACTGAGAAGAAATATCATTTTCTCCTTTGTGTAGTGAATGTGCTCCCACTTTAACTATAGTATATATTAAATTAGTATAAAAGTGGTTCTTATAGTCATTTTCTTCAATATCTTAGCATAGCCCCTTGTTTCATGTCTCACTAGTTAACTTGTCTCCTCTCAGCTCTGGTTGCTTGTTATACATCACAGGGTCCTCTCCAGATGCAAATGCCATCTGATGCCATGGGATCAGATCTGCAGAATTAGGACTTGAAGCAACCTATTTTCCCTCTAAATTACTTAACTGTCATCATTTTTTTATAGTAATTTAAAATAAACTACAGCCAACATGTAAAATACAATGATACAGAAATGAAGCTTTACTTTAAACTTTAATCTGTAGAAGCAAATTTGTGAATTAAAAAACTGAATTGTAGAGGACATGTTTTCTTTCTTTCATCCTTGTTTTCCTTTTATTCCTTGGCTTGCTGACAATTTTTAATCAGTCTTACTGTTGAGGAGAAGCCTGATACCAGACCACTGAACAGGAACAGAAACTGAGCCACTTTATTGACTTCTTTAATAATCCATTTTAATTCAAGAACTGTTACATTGATTAGCAACTATTTGTGTAAAACTAAGGTATTAATTTTAGATAGGTTGATAAAAGATATAGTATTGGTAGTATAATATAGATGAAGTCTGATAGCAAGAATTAGAAATATCACATTTCCATGACAACAGGTCATGCATGACTACTCAGCTGTAACTTTTTAGGTTATCAAGTAATTTCTCAGAAAGGGAAATGAATACATGTCCTCATTAATAACCCAGAAGTTGTCAGGTGGGGTAGCACAAACTTTAATAAAATCACTGCTAAGCAAAGCTTGGTGGATCTTTGTGAGTTTGAGCCTAACCTGTTCTACAAAGTGAGTTCCAGTACAGCCAAGGCTACACAGAGAAATCCTGTCTCAAAAGCAACTCACATACACACAAACAACAACAACAACAACAAAACAGAAGTATGTCCAGTTCATAACCACTTGAAAATGAAAATTTAGTTTCTGCATGGAAGTCTCATTGGTCTCATAAGCTACTCTTAATGATTTCATAACATTAGTTTTCTTTTAAAAAGTTTCCCTTATATTTTACTTCTTATTGTAAGAGGAGGCTTGTTTATTTCCCAGCCTCCCTGACTCCCAAAGAATCACATAGAAACCATATTATTTAGAATACTGTTTGGCTAATAGCATAAGCATATTTTTAGCTAACTCATATCTTAAATTAACCCAGCTCCATGAATCTGTGTATAGACATGAGGCTTCAGCTTACTAGGTAAAGTTCCAGTGTCCGTCTCTGCCAAGGCTACATGGCTTTTCTCTGACTCTTTCTTCCAGCATTCAGTTTAGTTTTCCTTGCCTACCTCTACTCTGCCCTGAGCAGGCCTAAGACAGTTTCTTTATTAAACAATGATATTCAGAGCATAGAGAGGGGAATCCCACATCAGCTTCTATTTAATTTTTATTTATTTACAATTTTTTTCCTCTTCTTTTACCCAGTATGTCTTTTGAATGTATATTATGGCTTCTAGTTCGGTCTCTTTACGAGATTCTTGATTGTACAAATGGTGGGTCTATGTGTCTCTATCTGTTTTTTGTGCTTTTCCTTGGGGTCTTTTCTTTCTGTTTGTTTATTTTGCTCTTTTATGATACGTTAGTTTTTGTTTCCTCTTGGTATATTTTACTTTATTATTATCTATACAAAGCTTGTTTGTTTTTCAGTAAGAAATAGAATGTCTTTGAATCCAGATATATGGGGAAGTGGGGAGAAATTCAGATGAATAGAGGGAAGGAGGAGGAAATATAATCTATGAGAAGAAAACAAAAAGATTTTGAATAGAATGAGATAAATAGCAGAAGCTTTTCAAAGAGAAAATAAAAAGAAAGAAGATGCCAAAAAATTAGGATTTAATGGAGTGGACAGTATTTACCTAGCATGCACTTAGTCCTTTATTTGATCTTCACATGCACCCAAACACACATAGAGACACACTCAGACACACACACATACAGAGAGAGAGGGAGAGAGAGAGAGAGAGAGAGAGAGAGAAAGGGAGAGAGAGAGAGGCAGAGTGATTTAGAAAATTACTATATTAGTGAAGTTCCATTTACAGATAGGTGAAAGTGTTTTAGATTTTGAAATGTATTTTTTCATAACAAATAATCACAACAGAAGCCACAAATTCTTGAGAACTAATTTCTGAAATTCTTTAATCAGAATAACTACTATGATTAAATTGAAAAAACTTTATTTTAGCATTCCCATTTAATAATAAGTGACTAAAAGCAATATAATATATTCATAAATATATTTAATCAATAAGCATATGTAAAGCATTTGGACATAAGTGGGAGTACCTGCGGGGGATAGCAGCAGGTAATGGCCCTTTGGAGCTGAGGCTACAGTTGGTTGTGCTCCATCAAGCTTAGTCTCTGGGAACTCACCTTAGGTCCTCTGGAGTAGTAGTAAGTGCCATGAAGAACTGAACCATCTCTCAGACTTATTCATTGAACAGTTGTTCATCGCTCTCTATATTAAAGATGGCACCTTGGAACAGTAGCAATAAAATTATGTATTGTTTTTAAAAGTGAAATTGAATTATTACAGCAAAGTTACTAATGTGACCCTGTGTAATATTTCCAGAAAAGATTAACTAATATGAGGATAGTGCCTAAATGTGGGAAATAATGTCCCATAGTTTGGATACTTAAGAAGAAATATGGAAAAATAAAATAACAAACACAGAAATTAATCTTGTCCTTGTGTTACTTGGTGAACCAATTAATTTACTGAGAATACTTACAGGAGTACATTGAAAAGTTTCTTATTCAACTCTTGTTAAAGCAGAGACAGCTTGATCTACTGCAAAGCTTCACACCAGCATGGGATATAACTATTAAATAGCAATTACCATTGGTTACAGGTACCAGCTGTCAATCAACTCCTTTATAGTCAACCACACCAAAGTTCATGACATTTGTCACTTTCCTATTGCTGTGATGACATGTAGTGACTGAGACAACTTACAGAAGAACACATTTATTTGGTTTTTTAGTGAGTGAGAGATAAGAGTATGGCATGGTAGGCAAAGGTAAATTGCCGAGCCATCCAAATTCTCAAAGGTCACCTCTAGTAAGCACATCTTCAAGCACATCTCTATTTCCTAAACTTCTTCAAACAGCATCACTCACTGGGAACCATAATATAAACACAGAGCCAATGCAGGATATATTTATTTAAGAAACAACAATATTTAGTTGGGGACAGAGTTATGATTGAAATGCCAGGTGAGGCCCTCCCTACTCTTTTCCTACAAAAATATATTTATAGCATCATTTCTGGTGGACTTAGTCATCATTGCATTTTTCTGTTTATGTAATTGACATATCTGAAAGCCAAGATGTTATATAGGCCACACTTGCAATTGAACATTTTGTGGGTGGGTGTCATGTCTTGTTGAAAGTCAACAGCTCCATTGAAAAGGAGACAAATTATATATACCATGAAAAAATAAATTGGAAAATATATAACTATTTTCTTTCCATTTTTAAAAGAATTGTATATATCAGAAATTCAAATGAGTATATAAAACTACAGTTCAAAACGATACAATATGGCTACCTTTACCTCTTTAAAAACACTATATTTATTATAAAATGATATATTGCTTGTAGCAGTTAAAGAAAAGTTCAATTTGTTTATAAAAATAAAGCAACTGCAGGAGATGCATTATACAAGGATGCTAAAGTCAGAAGGGTGTAATGTATTATGTATGCAGTTCTGAGATGGTGACTGAATTTTCTAAGAGTGAACTTCTAGTCTCTCTCTGATCAGCTCTCTGGATTCTCTGTCACTCTAAGGTCATTCTCTCTGACATTTTCCAAAATGCCTTTGTAATCATCTGCTATACATCTGACTAGGACAACAGAGTACACAATCAGCAGAGATCAGGCTGATTATTCAACTCTAGAATATCCCAGCACATTCCTTTTACAGTTTTCATAGATTTTGGTCACATGCTCCTCCTAAATCTTACAAGCATAAGTGATGGAATTTTGCTGACTAGTATAGACATAGAGCAATAGAAAAGGTCTATCCTTATAAACCCACATAGTTTAATGCCTTAAAGGTGAATCATTCCTTAAGAATATTTAAATAATCAGCAAGAGAAGGGCACTAATTACTATGACTAATAATATGCTGTTACAATTTTTCTATTTTTTTATCACTTGGTATTCTTAATGGTTTCTAAATGCATTCTAAGACATATATTTGAATCAAGTCCAAATGTTACATCCAAAAAGGCTTTCATTTCAATAGAAAAATCTTACTACATATTTTATACTTTCAAATAATTACTGGATTTGCTTTGAAAAAAATGAATTATATTCTCCTTAAGTACATACAAATCATACCTATGATCATATATCTTTCAGCTCCAACAGAGAAAAAGGAGTATGTACTCTCTAGTGGGAATTTAAAAGTGAAATATGAATAATTTTACTTTTAGTATGCCTGAGTAATTTTTATCAGATTGAACAGCCCATTGTTGACAAAGATAAATTTCATGAGGATGATGTTACTTAAAGGGAATGAGTGATTTGAAAGTAGACACCAAGACAAGTAAAATGTGACATTACTGTGCTTTTGTTTTCAACCTGAGTTGGTACCATAAAAACCACACAGTAGGCAGTGAGTGCATCTCTCATAGAAAATCTTCATATTTGAAGACTGAAGAACCACAATACAGGTTTCAGAAAGGTATAACACTGAAAGATTTTTAAAAAGATCTGAAAAGTAAATAATTGCGTCTGTTATTCACCTTCTAACAACCTCCTGACAAATCCTTGGAGGATACAACCAAAACAACTCTTGGCTAAACAAATAAATTCAATGGAGTTAGTTTGCTGGATCTAGAAACTATTATGAAGAAACAGAATATACAACTTTTTTCTTCCTTTAAGGAAAGAAAATAAAACAAGCAAAATGAAGTGAGAGAATGGTAGTTGAATCCAGAGTCTATCAAGACATCATGAATGTTATTGAAAGTACTATTGAAATTAGCAAACACATGATGTAAAATATTACCCAAAATCAAAGAAAAGCCATTCTCAATATGAAAATAAAGACTGAGATTCTTAAAGAGTATCAAATAACAGTAATATCCCAATGTCCAGGATGAGACACTGTATGAGGAAACATAGAAACCAAGAGACAAAACCCTGTGGTGATATTTTGTTTATGCATTAACAAATAAAGTTTGCCTGAAGTACAAAGTGTGGAGCTAAGCCATTAGTCAGCCATAGAAGCCAGGCAGTGTTGGGACACACCTTTAATCACAGCACTAGGAATACAGAGGCATACAGATCTCTCTGAGCTCCAGGCCACCCTGGGCTACACGAGACTGAATCAGTCTAAGAAAGAAACAGCTCACACCTTTGGTTCCAGCACTTGGGTGGTGGAGATAGGAGTGATATGGCTGATTAGAGAGAGAAATAAAAAGCAGGAGGAGACATTAAGAGAAAATAAGGCAAAGAGGAGCTGAGGGCATTTAGTCTGAGCATTCAATATGTGGATTTGCAGAGACAGGGTTGCTCATTTTGTCAGAGAATACAGAGAAGATATCTAATGACTGGATGTTCAGCTTCTCTGATTTTTGCAGCATTTATTCCTATAGCTAACTCAGGGTTTTTAATATTAAGACCAATTAGAGTTTGTACTACAAAAACCATTCCATGTAATGGAGAAAATGGAAAATTTAAAGTCTACAATGCAAGCTAAAACCTGTAGACCACAGTTCCACAATTATCAGTAGAAGAATATATTTAAAGAGTCTTTAAGTACATAGACTCTAAGACAGATGGTTATAATGTTTAGCAGTTGTCAAGGTCTCAGGAAGAAAGTACAAATATTTCATGTGATGATGTTAATATTTTGTACACTGTGAAGATTTGTCACTGTGATTGGTTCAATAAGGAATCTGATGATTCAATAACTGAACAGATTAAAATTACCAGCAGATGTGGAGGGAGCCAAACATGCTGGAAAACAAGAAAAAAACACAAGGCATGTGGCAAAGCATAGATGAGAAATATAGGTTAAATTAAAATGTAGGAGTTAGCTAGTAATAAGACTTAGCTATTGGCCAAACATTTATAATAATATAAGTCTCTGGGCAGTTATTTGGGAACTGCATCACAAAAAGCTTTCACCTACAAACGGCCTTCCAGTGTGGAACTGGAATTTCCACAAAAGAACTGACAAAACTTAAAAATGTATTCTAAACAAACAAAAATGGAATCAACCATGACCTCTTGGGCACTGACTTTTCTTGAGTTTACTCTGTTTGCTAGGGACAAGCAGAAACACAGCTCAAGGGACTGCTGCCTGGCTCAGTGCTAGTAGCAAAAATAGCACAGCTCTTTTAAGGGTTTGTGCTACTGATTACTTAAATGGAGTTTATAAGCAGCAGGCTTTGTACTACTAGGTGGTACCATAGAGACAGCATCCTAATGCTGGAGCAATAAATGTAGCTCACTCCCAGTGGTACCTTTGACAGGAAGCTAAATTCTCGAGGAGCCAGTAGGGCCAGAGTCAATCACCAAAGTAAATGCTTTGGTCCTAGCCACATAGCTTATCATTTTCAAGATTTATAGGGTCCAAAGAAGATTACAGATATTCAGTAAAGACAGATTCAGGTGGAAAAAAATGTCTAAACGGGTTCCAGTGTGTTTGAAAACACAACTGTGGAGCCTCCATGGGACCAAACTAAACCCTCCATATATGAGAGACAGTGGTGAAGCTTGGACTCTCTGAGAGGCACCTAAAATTAGGACCAGGATCTATCTCTAGTGCATGAGCTAGCTTATTTTATGCAATTTCTTAATGTGGGATGCCATACTTACCCTTAATTCAGGAGGGCAGGGCTTGGTCCTCTGCAAACTTAATGTGCCAGAATTTGTTAACTTCCCATAGGAGCCCTTACCCATTGCAAAGGGTAAATAGGGGGTGGGTTGGGGTTGGAAGTTGGGGGATAGGGTGGAGAGGAGA
This sequence comes from Bramus lutescens, assembly GCA_001685075.1. Taxonomy (NCBI): domain Eukaryota; kingdom Metazoa; phylum Chordata; class Mammalia; order Rodentia; family Cricetidae; genus Bramus; species Bramus lutescens. The sequence continues at coordinate 17,500 of LOEQ01008864.1, forward strand.
AATGCGGATGGAATGTGAAATGAAATTTAAAACTTAAAATAATTTTTAAATTAAAAATACACATAGGCATGGGAGAAAGAAGTATTTGGAATTCCCCTCTGTATGCTGTGAATGTTATATTACCATTGGTTAATAATGAAGCCACTTTGGCCTATGGCAGGGCAGAATAGAACTAGGCAGGAAAACTAAACAAATGCAAGGAGAAAGAATGCAGAGTTAGAGAGACGCCATGTAGCTGCCCAAGAAGCGACAGGTAACAAACCATGAGCCTCGTGACAAAATATAAAATAATAGAAATGGGTTAATTTAAGATAATAGAACTAGGTATATATATATAAGAATATACCTGAGGTTTTTTTTTTTCCCAAACAATGTTGCAATTAAGAGAGTTTCTGTGTGATTATTTGGTCTGGGCAGTAGAGAAATGAACATGCAGGTCACTGTCAACAAGGGAAGACCACAACTATATAGAGCCACAAATTTAAAAAAAAAAGATTTTAAATAATAAAGTCAAGTCTCAAAAAGGTAGTAAAGTAATACAAAGGAAATAAGTAACGTAAAGATGAAAAATACACAGAAGAGTCTGGATATTGCATATTCTTGGGATGTCTTTGAAATTTTTAAATGCTGAGTAAGAAGAAATAGCTGCTGAGGGATATTTGATTATAAAAGCTCCTGTATTAAACCAACCTACATATTTTTAAAATGTCTTAACTTCACAATGTAAGGCAAGAGATATGTAAGCTTTGGAAAGAGACTGAATTGTGTCCAATGCACATTTTAAATTTTTATTAACATAGATATTTATTCTACCTCTAAAAGTTTATGTATTTTCAGAACAAGGGCTCAGACACATAGAAAAATGAATGGCCCATGTCATACAGCATCCAGAACAGCTTCAAGGCTGCTGACTAAGATGATCCAGCCTCACAGAACACTAGAGTCAAAACTTGATATTATTCTATATTTTCTTTGGTTAAAATATTCACACTGCCTCCAGACAAAAGAAAATAATTTAGAAAATGGTGCTGACATTCTCAAAAGAAGGGAGGGTTTATGGTGTTTATGATCATTTACTGGTTGGTGGGTTACAGGCTTTTATTGATTGTAGAAAAAAGTAACACAAAAAAACTCAAATTCAAAAATCCCTTTCTAAGGGAAAAAAGGAGGATGGGATATAGAAATATTAGTATAAAATGATAGATTTTGAACCGACTTTTAAACTAAAAAAGGACTACTACTCTAAAATATTTTATCTTTGTGTGGATTTTGGTTTATTGATACAAAATCAAAGTTATTTTTTCCTATAGCATATTATATTCTACCTTTGTTTTAGGTATTGGACTTTTGTAACTCCCTTAAAAATGTAGTGTATAATTTAGAAATACAGATTATTAGATTGTCATATATAATAATCAAACTTATCATCATACAGATAGGTTTCCAAAGTTAAACAAAAATATTTAGAAAGATATGATCTTCAAACACTTCAAAGACCTACAATATATTACACTTTATATATTTTAATAACATAGGGCTCTTAATGACAGAGAGGCACTTATGCTCATGCCAGTAACAATTTACTTCAGAGAATATGATGGATATTAAAAAAAGTCTATTTGGAGTTTGCTTTCTATGTGGTAAAAATAATCCACTTTTCCTAGTAATCTTTAAATAGCCACTGACATCTATGTATTTTTCATCTGACTTCTTTTTATGTGCTGTTCATCTCACAATCATCTCCTCATAAATCTCCCAAGAAGAATATGACTCAACAACTTGTGATTAAAAAACAAAATAGGTGAATCAATTATCCAATCCCTGTCAACCACCATGGGGGAAAAATATACATTTATGCCATTCAAGGAAAGAAATATAAACAAAGAAAAATGAATTCAGGGAACAATATTAAGTCCAAAGTCTATCAGGATATCATAAATGTAATGTTGAACAATAGAGTTCTAAAAGAAGAGGACTTTATATTTCTTTCCCTAGCACATGCCATTGTGAAGGTTGCTCAGAGGTAGAACATTTCTTAGTGAGCACAAGCCAGGGAAGGTTTCCTAGTTACTTCACCACTTTAGAACAAAGAAAAAATACATTAGTGAAATATTGGAATCTTCAACCATTATTTAGCAGTAAATTCTGAAGAGAATGTTAAATACCTGAGATAGTTCCAGAAACACAAAAAGACAATCTGGAGAATTTTGAAATAAAACAGTAGAACAAGTTATGAATGTACTAATGAAGAACTACCTAAAATTCTTTATTCAGATTCAGTTCTACAATTTATATGAAAGGAAGTAATCAGGAGTTTCCATTTTTTCAAGCAGATATATTTTATTTGATTTATTTTTATAATTTATTTGAATATTAAAAATTTCCAACTTCTACTCTCCTCCAATTTTCCTCCCCCTCCCCCAAAACCACTTTTTCCTCCCTCTCCAGTCCAAAAGCAGTCAGGGTTCCCTGCCCTGTGGGAAGTCCAA
>LOEQ01008864.1:31840-47851 GCA_001685075.1 Bramus lutescens
TTGTCAGCCACATTCAGAGAGTCTGGTTTGATCATATGCTCCATCAGTCCCAGATGATTCCCTCATCCACAATGGTTCCTTCCTAAGTACCTAAAGTTTGGGGTTATTTTAATCAAAACACACTTATCTAGAGCCTAAAAGCTAACAATTTCATATAAGAGAAAAGAGGAAATATTTGTCTTTTCAGTCCATGTTACCTCACACAGGATGAATGTCTCTACTATCATTTACCTGCAAATTTCACAATTCGTATCTTTCATCTCTGAGTAATATTTCTTTATGTGTACTAGCTGTATTTTCTTTATCTACAATATCAAGAACTTCTCTTCAATCTTTCCCCATGCATACACTTCAAGCATTAGTCTTTATCTTTCATTCTCTTACCTATTTAATTTCATATATTAGGAAATGGTCATGAGTGAGACTGGTCTGTAATTCTCTTTCTTACTTGGGTCTTTGTATGGTTTTGGAATCAGGGTGACTGTAGCTTCATAAAAGGAGTTTGGCAATGACTCTTCTGATCCTATTATGTGAAACACATTAAGGAGTATAGGTATCAGCTCTTCTTAGAAGTTCTGATAAAATTCTGCATTAAAACCTTCTGGTCCTGGGCTTTTCTTGGTTGGGAGGTTTTTTATGACAGCTTCTATTTCCTCACTACTTATAGGTTTATTTAAATTGTTCACCTGGTCTTGATTTAATTTTGGCAAATGGCACTTATCTAAATACAAGTCCATTTCTTTTACATTTTCCAACTTTGTGGAATATAAGCTTTTGTGGTAAGACCTTATGATTCTCTGAATTTCCTCAGTGTCTGATCTTGTTAATTTGCATGTTCTCTCTCTGCCTTTTGCATTCACAAGGCAGAATAGATCCTCAAAATTCCTGTTTCGTGGAAAAGTCTACCGGATACTATGGGCCTTAGGCTAAAGGTAGATGCTCCAACATTAGAGAAGAACTTTGAGTGACTGTCCAGGCAGCAAGATATCTCTGTCAATTCTAGAGTTTGGGAAGTTGCTTACAAGACACTTCCTGTTTACTTAGGTAATATTATATCCTTCTGGAGTCTTTGATAAAGTTGAAGAAGATAGTTATACTTTTCATAAGTTATGATAAACAAATTAGATATGAAACTTAGGACTCACAAAGAAATATTGTAACCAATAATTCTTGCTTGATAACTGTTTTGTTATATGTAATTTTACTATGCTAAAGTTAAAACCCTCCTTTTCAATTAGACAGAAAAGGAGTGATAATGTGGAATTCCCCTCTGTATGCTATAAGTATGTTTTATTACCATTGGTCAATAAGTAAGCTACTTGGTCTATAGCAGGGCAGAATATAGACAGGCTGGAAGAGAATAGGTGGAGTCAGAGAGACACCATGAAGCTGCCAAAGGTGACAGACGCCAGAACCTTACTGGTAGGCCAAAGCCTTGTGGTGATACACTGATTAATAGAAATGGGTTAATTTAATATGTAAGAGTTAGTTAATAAGAAGCCTGAGCTAATATTATAATTAATAGCAGTATTATAATAAAAAAAGAAATGGGAAATTTCTCAGTGTTTATCATATTATTTGTAGCAGGGATGGGAAGCATGAAAAATGATTATGGAAAATTTCTATAACTCCAGTTATCTGCAGGCATAAACAGAACTCTTGGAGAAAGCTAACTAGCAGGCTAGTTTTATCTGTGATCTCTCTATTTACCTGTGACCCCATCTCAGTGAAGGAGGTGGAAAGCTATGGATGAATAATTCTGAAATTGGCTTTGCATTTAACATTCAATTAATCATAAGAGTCTGCAGGTGTAGCTTAGTGGTAGAGTACTTGCCTAACCTTTACAAAGTCTTGGGTTTGATCCTTATATCAACCTTGCATAACATCTATCATGAAGTTCATGGTGAAACATGGTTGTTTGTACCTACACTCATGGCGCTTAGGCTGTTAATACAGGATTATTTCTATGACTTTTGAAGCCTTCTGGGGTTATATAATAAATTACAAGCCATCTGGGCTATTAAGGAAAATTTAGTCACAGGAACAATGACAGTAAAAATGCTGATAATATGAAGATTGAAGGTGATGGAAAAGATATACCTCCACAAAAGGATAAGAGAAAGAAGCAATTATGAGACTAGTAACATATTTGGTAGAAGAAGAAATGTTCAGTGAATTTCTAATAATTCTTATAAAACTAGAAAAACAAGTGAAGAAGTTATTTCAATTATTTTCCTAGTTCCCAAATTTCAGTAAGATTTTAAACTCCCAGGTTTCCAATTAAAAACACTATCTGTATGTGTGTACCTGACATAAAATTAGAAAAATACAATGTTTACCTTTGAGTGAACACTTTGTTGACAGGATTGAACCCTGATAGGAACTGTCAACAGGAGCCTGACAATTGACACTGAGAGTCTATCCTAGGGCCATATATGGTAGAGGCTTTCTGCTATGGTTTGTATGAGCCAAGAGGCAGTAAGATTTGTAAATAACCTATCTGGAGCTGTAGAGGTTGAATAAAATATTTAAATTATTTAAAATATAGAAATATAGGGCAAAGATTACTGTGTATCTTTTGAAGTCATTTTGCCATTAACATTTAAATTATAAATGCTTTTGAGAAATTTAAAAGAGAACTACAAATGCTGTCACATAGAAAATTGAATAATTTATTATCTAACTCAGCTGTTTATTTCTGTGGTTTTCCTTTTGATGGCTATGTAAATCACTACCTCTGTTCTACTTTGATTATCTCTTATTATCTTGTCACTGTTTTCATTAAATAAGCCCTTGACCTGTGACATTTATGTGTCATGTTCTTAAATGCATGCAAATATTTCAAAGACACATGATAATTCTATAATATACACTACTAACAAAAGCATTTTAATGCTTTGAAAATCACAGATGACCATTCAAAACATTTCAAGAACCCTCCAAAATGTTTTTCTGTATATGAAGCTCATTAATAGAACCCTTGCTTATATTCTTCGATTTTTAGTTCTTATTCCAAGTACTACTCAAATATTTTTAAAGAAAAAAATTTCATATATGTAAGAAATTAAATAAAAATTTACATCTTGTTAAAGAATCAAAACTTCAATTGAGGAGAACACAAGATAATCTCTTTTCTATTATTTTTAAAAATACCAAATATCAAGTATAAAGGAATGTTTTCCACCCAGTTGATAATGTAACCATAAATCATTTTTCTGCTACCCTCTGTTGTTTGTTATGTGCTTTTATTCACAACCTCTATTACTATTTTTACAACAGGGTGTGTGTTTCTACCGTACAAATGTTAATGATGAAAGAAACAAGCCAACCTTCTGAGATTTGTCATTCTTATAAGGTGGTTGAATCATCTAACAGGTGAGGCAAACATGCAAAAAGTTTTGTTGATGAGAATCAATGTAATTTTTTTCTTTGCTCATATAAACTTGAGCATTGTTTCATCCTGTCCCAATGTCATCAGGACATCAACTAAACACACACAGAGCTTTAAATATTACCTTTGTGTGATTTTTTTGTAAGATGTGCTGGCTATGAGAATGTGGCTTAAAAATAAATTATGTCTTCAATCAAGGATTTGTTTATAAGACATAATCTCTTTTTACCTGTGTTGTAAATAGTCATAAAGATATAAATATATCTGTTATTCTCAGGAAGACAAATTAGAGGTCATAAAATAACTCTGGAATCTCTGAAAATCCTTTTCCTGTGCCTGGTGACTTCTAAACTTTAGGACAATTTTAATGTAAGATATGAGGATAGTGAAACCTCAAAAAATTACACATCAAAAAGAACAACAATTTTGAACATAGAAAATTAAACATCAAATACCATGCCCAGGCTGAAATATTTTCCATTCATCAGTGAACTCAAATGTTCACTACATAGTTGTTTGAATGAGATACTTTAGAGAACCAACATGTGTTGCTACTGGTTTTAATCTATCAGTTTTTTCATATTACATTGTAACCAAAAGTATAATCTTACAGAAAATAATATTAGCATAATTTTGCTTTCTTCTTCTTTTTTGTAATTGCAGTTACACGCCTAAACCCTAGAGAAGTATAATAAGGTATCCACATTTAGAAAGCTATTGTTTGAATATATTTGACCACACAGTTTGAAGGTTTGTCTGTCATTACTCAACTATGTATGGTACCTTCTTCTGTGGGAGCTCCTTGAGCTCCTTCAGCCAATAGCCTTTAAGATACCAGTCCACTTGGGTGTGTTCTCATATACTATAAAAGCAGCTGGAGGTTTAATAAAGATCTGGTTGGCCAAAAGCTAGGCATGTGAGGAAATGAAGTATAAATAGGCAGAAATAGAAACCCATACAAAAATCTGAAAGGCATAGAATTCACCAGCAAAACATAGAGAAAGTCTGATTTACAGTCTGGATTAGAGATAATGAGCCATGTGGCAGAATGTAGATTAATGCAAACTGGTTAATTTAAGTTATACGTGCTAGTTAGGGAAAACTAGGTTAATAGTGAGATCTCATAAATGATAATAAGTCTATGTGTCATTATTTGGGAGTTGGATGACCAACTAAACTCTGACTACATTTGATGTCCAATATGGAGGCACATACATCCAAGCATATGGCATTTCAATGTGATGCTTAGCAGGAGACAAGGTAGAGACACCTGTAGAAATGTGGGTTCAGCATCTTCTCAGAGCTGTGTTGGGTAGACATAGTTGGTATGAGTCTCTTTTGAGTCTCTATTGTCAAGGACCAGAGGGGGTGAGTGACAACCGCAAGTGCCATGAACTAAGCAGACCCTGCAGAAGGAGCCAGAAAATGCACATAAATGTTTCACAACAATTTCTTTGGAGTCACAAAGTTTGAGAAAACTTCTGAAAAGGCATATTATGTTGTATATGTTCTTAGGTTCTAAATAAATAAAAGAAAATAGGTTTAAAACAGTCAATAAATTTGTAAATAGTTTAAAATTAATAAAGTGAAGTTCTTTAAAAGAAAGCAATATAAAAAGAACAACTCACGCAAGATTCAGAAATACAATAACACAAGACATCAGAATTCGAAGCAGCACTTTATTAACTTTTAATTTTTTAAATGCTAATGAAAAAAATAAGACAGCTGCTAAGAGACATTGGATAATGGGAAAAAACTCATAAACCAAACAGTGCTATATATTTTAAGGATGCCTTAACTAGAATGGAAGTCAGGGAGTGTTTTTCATTGGGAGAGAGGTTATGTCATTGTTTCCACAGGAAACAAACAGTTCTGGATTCCTTAATATTAGAGTTAGTAAAGATCACTTTTGATCAGAAAAGGCCTCCTGAAAATCTTGTATGCACACATTAAGCAAGAAACCATGAAAAATTACAAGACCGGTAAAATATGTGCTGATTAATCTACTTGGCAAGATCCCTGAGACAGAATGGGACATGCTAATCTTCATTGCTACAGAGTCCTGAGAAAGTTTGATTGTGCATACCAAAAAGATTTACAAAGATGACAGATGAGTTTTCACTACTCAAACATAGAATTGAAAATCATCTTTAGCTGATTTGTGCATACTGCACATTCTATACTTGTGTTAATACAGATACATATTTTATTTTTTAGTATTTGTGTGTAATTAGAAGAGAAGGGACCAATCATCAATGAAGATAAGGCAAGTAGCCCTGGTGATCTAGCCTCTCCAAACACTTCTATAACTGTTCCCTCAAAAACATTGTTCAGAAGAACTTCAAAGGGACTAGCAAAGGTGACCTAGCCTCAGAGACTACTCTATTTATGAATTTAGTTAAGCTCTGTACTTTTGCATTACATAGATACTAGACAACAAATGATACAGATAGCTCTCCCAGGACTTGATAAATTCTCCCAATATTATCTGGGAAAGCTAAAGGTGCAGTTACTCCCCAGAAAAAAGAATGTAATTTTACAAACATGACAATCACATGCACAATTGGTGAGACAGTTGGTTTTGGGGTTGTTCAGAGAATTTTGAATGCTTGATGAAGGAATTTCTTTCTTTATTTCTATTTCTTTCCTCTAACCTTCTTTATTGCCAATCTAGTGTTGAAAAAAAGGAGGAGAAATGGTAGATAAAAAGGAAGAAACTGGTAAATATAGGAGTGATGCCAGAAAAGTGTAGATTTTTGAATCTTCTCTTATATAAAAAGGCAATTGCTAGTCTTAAGTATTTTACTTTATTATGCACTTTGTATATTATTATGAATTTAAGGATATTTTAATAAACATAAATATAAAAACATACTTAAATAAGGTCATATAATATATAAATAAGGTCAGATGTACTTGATGGAACAGAGGTAACAAACTATGTTACAGAATGTAGATTAATGTAATGGCTTAGTTTAAGTAATACAAGCAAGTTGGCAACAAGCCCAAACTAAGGATAATATTTCATAATTAATAGTAAGTCTCTGTGTTATTGTTTGGGACCAGGCCAACCAAAGAAAATCCAATTATAAATTATAATATCTCTTACATCAGACTTAACAACATAACTTTATTATCAAATGTCACTTGTCATTATTAATTAAATGTTGTTATTTGGACAATGATAATTTAAACTGGACCAAATTTATAGTAAGGAATATTCTTAAACACAAAATTAAAAATCAAGCAATCTTTGCTTAGGATATTTATTATAAAGTTATTCATCTTGGTCATTATATTGGTATGACTTAAATGGAATATTTACAGGTTCTGAAAAAAGTACTAGTGTTTGATTTTATTTTGTAAAACAAAATGAATCATTACTGAGGCAATCAACACTGTAGTTCGTGCATGTAGTATCATCTTTTGGGGAAGTTGAGGTGGGAAAACTCTTGAGCTTGGAAATTTGGAGCAGTCTGACAAAAATAGCAGGTTATTGTCTCAGACTCTAAATGAGTCAAGTGATTGTGGCACACGCCTTTAATCCCAGCACTTGCAAGGCAGAGGCAGGAGGATCTCTGTGAGTTCGAGGCCAGGTTGGTCTTCAGAGTGAGTTTCAGGACAGGCTCCAAAGCTTCACAGAGAAATGCTGCCATAAAAAATTATAGATTAAATTATAGACAAAAAATGATACACAATTGTGCAAAAGAAAACATTTTTCAATGTAAACAAAATAATAAAAGTAGGAATTTAATTTTTATTTTTTAAAACTATTCTCACATTTCACTTTATTAATTGATTCGTATGTATATTTTAATTGAAAGACCATTTACAAGGCAGATTAAGTATCCATATGTTGCTTGGTCTTTTTATTTTTTTATTATAACTTAAAAAGCTACCAATCCAAATTCCCACACCCTCCTTTCACCCCTCTCCCTTCCCTATAGCACTACATATATTAAAATTGTTAAATTTGGAAAGACTTTTTTCCCCAGAAAATTTTCTCCCAGGCCTTTAAAATGGGCAACAATTAGGAAAACAATGTTAACTTAAATAGCTGTAAAAAATTCTATGTCATAATTGATGTAAGAAATTAAACATGGACAAGAAAAAATAAGCTAAAAAGTCAGTTAATTTTGCAAGCTTCAAGGCAAAACATTAATATACACTCTGTGCAGAAGGTTTGGTTTTTGAACAAATATAACTCAGGAAATCTTATAGTCCTTCTTATCATATAAACCAGTAACCTGGACTTTGGTGCTGAAAATACATCATTAGTTAAAGGAAACTACAAAATGACTTTTATCTGTCTCAAATATAATAAAAGCTTGTGCTCTCTTTAGTAATATTTTATAAACTAAAAATAAAAATGATGCAGTGGCCATAAATTACATGCTGGTATATGGCTGAATAAGTCAAATGAAAAATAATATTGAAATGGTCCCAGATCAGAGATATCCAAGTATGAAAGTATTACATTATTCACATGACAGCTAGTATTTTAACCAAATAAACCACAATGCATTAAGCTACAGGTAAGCTAATAAAGAAAATAGAATTTTACTTTTTGAAAACTTCAAATTCACAGAAAGAACAGAGTTTTCTTGGATGCCCCAACCTTCCCTGCACAGCTTCACAATTATCAATATCTTTCATCAACGTCTGCATTTAATTTGATGGAAGGATGAACTTTGGCACTCCATTATCTATTACCCAGATTTCATAGGGTAAGTTCGTACTTTTGAGTGGACATGATGTGCTTTTCAAAAATCAAAAAGAGATGTCTATCTGTTATTTCTATAAAGATTATTTTTATACTCCAGACTCCTGGATGCTACTGTTCTTAGCCCTTTTCCATAGTTTTTTTTTTTAAATAAACAATTCCACAAAGTAGAAGAATTATGTTGAATGCTTTCTTTTCAAATTGGTTTTTGCAACAATTATTTTTTACAATAAGTTCTTTTAAGAAGATCCCACATATTTTAAAGTCATAGGAGTTCATTTAGTTGGGGTTCAGATTAGTCTTCTCTCAGTTAGTGATGCAGCGTACTCATTTCCTCCCTCACCAATCGATATGTTGGTTGTATCCAAGTTCTGATAATTGTGAATAGAGTAGTTGCTAACATCTGTGTGTAGTCTGTTTGGTGGCTGTGAATTGTTTATTTCTTTACAGAGATCCGTAGTTCTATTATGTTAAGACAACAGGTAATTTTGTACAAATATAATCTCCATATTTTATTCTCAAGTGCCTCTGCTCTTGTTCTGGCTCACGAGAAATGAATGATAGGTGCCGTTATTCCAACTAGCCCACTATATTTAATATATTGTGTATTGGAATTTTCAGCCTTTTTAACATATGCTTTCTGGTGCTCACTGCCTTAATTTAGAATGCCCTATTGACATAAAGTGTTATTCTTTTATGATTTATATCTGTGAAGTTGTGAAGTTCTCTCCAGGTTTTCTGTTCTTTTTTTTTTCTTTCCTTGGTGTGATTCATGAATTAAACCCAGGGCCGTGTTCATGATTGGCTTGTATTTGCTGCTGACCTACATCTAAAGTCCAATTACTCATTGTGAATTGATTTTATTTCCTTGTTTTAGGTACTTCTTTAGATAACTATTTTGAATGGTAGTCTTTCATGTGATATCGTCTGGAAAAATCTTCTTCAAGTGTATGCCTAGTCTTCTCAAGCTCTTTCCAGTGCCATTAGTGATATAAAGATTTTAGCCTTAGCTGAGCACACTGTTTAATTAGCTTTTCATACTACATGCTTTTTGTTATGAGTGAAGTCATTGTACAGGAGGCCTGATGTATTGTTACTGTCATCCTCTAAATTTGTAAGGGATTAATTTGCATTTTCTACATCTGCCTAAGATATATATATATATTAAAGGGTGTGGCCATGTGTCGTGTGTGTGTGTGTGTGTGTATGAAATGAATAAAGTCTTTTTAGAATTTTCCTTTCACCTTATTTTAGAATTTTCCTTTCACCTTATTTTAGAATTTTCCTTTCACCTTATTTTTTCTTCTTTAGATAGCTGAGTGCTGGGATCAATCCCAGTGTTCAAACAGGCTAAGCAAGTTTTTTGAATTCATTCTTTTTTGCAGATAGATGCAGTTTTTTTTTTCCCCCGGTGGCATTTTTTTATTTTTTTTAAGCAATCCTTTATCCATTGTGTTGTCCTCTCTCCTATCTTATGTATAAATGTTCTGTTCTCCTGAAAAACTTTTCTAGTCTTAGCCTATATTGAACTTTGCAAGGTAATACAGTTTTACTGAAATTTTTGTGTCAGATAGAAGAAGTTTTTGCATATAATGATTGTATTATTCAGGATTCTCTAAAGAAACATAACTTATATAACAAATCTCTCTCACTTTCCTAATATATGTTTATATAATAAAATTAGACTGTGGTCCAGCTAATCCAAATATAGATGCCTTTGTATGGAGGGTATAAAAATTGTAGTTTCTCAGTCTGTGAAGCTGAATGTTCAATAGGTTTTAATTATGCCCCAGAATTCTAAAGAAGTTAGTTCCAACGCAAGAAAAGGTTGTTATCAAGGTGAAAACAAGCATGCAAAAATCAAAAGAATCTTTCTTCAGTGTCCTTAAATAGGCTTCCAGGAGGTGTGGTCCAGATTAGAGACAGGTCTTTCCATTTCAAAGATCCAGATTACTAGTATATGTTCCCAAATCTAATTGAGCAAAAAAATCTACAAGTGTGCCTTCAGTTTTTAGATTTTAGTTAACTGCAGATGTAATCAAGTTCACCACGAAGAAAAGCCACCACATTAATTAATAATCTTTAATTTATTTTTAAAGCAAAATATATTTCTTTTTATTAGTAGTTTTATTGAATTTTAGTGAGCTCTATATTTTTTTCTGCTCCCTTCCCTGCCTCTTCCCCCTTCAATCCTCCCCCAAAGTCCCAGTGCTCCCAATTTACTCAGGAGATCTTGTCTTTTTCTACTTCCCTTGCCAAAATATATTTCATCAAGAGTAATTTTAAAGAATTTCCTAGCTCAGAAAATTTGTTCAAAGTGGAGTTTAAATTATTTTTCTCATACCAGTTTATTTTCATATAATTCTGCAATGACATTACAAAAAATGGAAGACCAAATGTAAAAGCCAAATATTATCCCTGCCTTTATCAGAAAAGACGTTGAACAATTTACTTTTGTTCGGGTGTAATTTTCTGTGACAGAGATGGGATAATATTGCTTCTCTTTTAATGGGTACAGAAAACATCTTGTAAACTTTTAGTACATATAATGCACAAAAGGGACAGGTTGGTTAAACATTTACTCTCTTATTTCCAACTAGGACTTGTACATGAAAAATATAAGAAATTAATGCTTTGGAGTTCTGTATATTAGAAAACAAAGCAACTTCCAAGTGTTCAAAAAAAAGGGTTTTTTTTTGCTTGCTTGTTTGTACTTTTTAAAAAATTCATCCTCATTTGAATTAATTGTTGGGTTAAATCTAGTCAGCAAGTTGTATTAAGAACTTTTTAAATTGTTAGAAAGTTATGTACTTCTTTCCGTGTTAACGTTTCCTCTCATTTACAAGCTTGTCCTCTCCCTGACAGTGTTAGGACCTGAGAGTTAGATTACCAGCCTACTTTTCTTTCTTAGATTTGCTCTCTGTTCTCTGAGGTTACTTTTTTTCTTGTCCAGTAGTCCTAATTTCATTTTTAAAATATTTTATCTGTCAAAATTCAAGAATGTTAAAGTATTCCTAGTTAGTCTATTCTCCATTCATTTGTGACCACCGTCTCTTTGGATTTTCTTGTTTTTCTTTATTGAAATTTTTTTTCCTACCCAATAACAAATTTTCCTCACAAACTTACCAATACAGGCTCATGTTTTTAACTGCAGAAAACTACTTCACAGTGAATATTATCTTATACTAAAATACATCAAAAATGCTCCCTGCATCATTTATTTATATACTTGTACGTACATGGATACACATGAATATGCATATAAAATAATAAAATAATCAAAAAAGAGGCTCTCCATTTGTGAGTAAAAGGCTTGGCAGGGGCAGAATGGAGAAAAGCAAAAGGGGGAAGTTATATAATTATTTTTTAAGTAAAATTATTGAAACCCTCCAAATATTTCTGGCGATATAATTTCTTGAACTTCATTTCTAGTTTTTAAGCTAAACATAATGATAGCATAAACTTCCAATAAACATTATTAAACTGATATCTTACTGTTCTTCTATTTCCTGTTTCTCTATACACTTTATATTTAAAAGTAACAAAATTATAGTATCCAAATATTACTGATTTTACATATTTATATTAAGAAATATGTTCTTAAAGAGTTATGACACTTCTTTAAAAATTCTAATTTTATAATTAAAACACACATAGGAAAATTTCTGATGTAAATTGCTCCAAACTCTCCTGCATTCTTCACAAAATCCAGTTCCAAAGTTTAACATACCACATGGTCTCCCAATTCTCAGGAACAATTCTTTATATCAGTTTAGATTTTCTTTCTTCTGTGGCTGAATATTTGACAAAAACAGAGGGAGAAAATCTTATTTTGGCTCACAGTACTACAGAGCAGTCAAGTAAAGCAGGGAAGCCACAGGTGCAGGAATATTTTCATGTTTGAAAAATGAGAATGTGAGACTTTTGGTTTCTTGACATTGGCAGTGAAAAGAAACACAGACATGAAGATTTTATTTGTTTTGATATAGTAATGTGTCTGCTAAAAATAAAATAAAATAAAGAGGCTAAACTGACATTTAACCAAAACCATACAAAAAGTTGCATGTATATCTCAGGAATATATAAAATTTATACCTAATTTAGAATAAATGATTGGACTTATAATGGAACAGGTAGGGTGTATACTTAAGTAATCATTGTTTTGTGGTCTGTAACTAGTAGAAAGACTACTTTTCCCTACCAGATAATGATTCCTTTGAAGAAAATGGTGCCTTCCTGCCCAATATTTGATGTGAGGCAAAAACCGTTCTTCCTTTTTTTCTTTCATTCATTCCTTATTTATTGTTTGTGTACTTACTATCTTTTGGTTTTGCTAGTGTGAGATATTCTATTGCCTGTGTTTTTGCGGGTGTAGCTAATTTCTTTGGGTTGGAGTTTTCCTTCTAGTACCTTATAAAATGCTAGATTTCTTAATAGATATGATTTTAATTTGACACTGTCATGAAATACTTTTTTTTCCATAATGTTGATTGAAAGTTTCAATGGGTTTATTAGTCTAGGCTGTCTCATATCTCTGGCCTCTTGCAGTCTACAAGATCATAGTCCTGGTCCTTTGGGATTTTATGTTCTCCATTGAGATGTTAAATGTGATTCTGTTGGTTTATCTTTATAATCTACTTGGCTGTTTACTCTTATAGCTTTTAATATTTTTCCTTGTTCTGTTTGTTGAGTGCTTTGATTACTATGTGGTGTGGGAATCTTCTTTCCTGATCTACTTTATTTAGGAATCCAACAACTGTGAACTGTATCTGAGCAGACAAAATCTTCTCTTCTTGTGGGTGGGGCCCAGGAGTTGTTCTGGTACTGTTCTGACTGGTGTGTACTCTGCTTTAACTGTTTGAGTATGCTGAGGTTGGAGAAGAGAACTGACCATAGGGAGGATGATTTGTTAGGAAGGCTTGGGAAGTGCAACTGTTTTTGGAGGAACAGAAACCAGAGGGTAGAGCAGTTCATCTTGCATGTGGTTTATTCATCTTCCCAATTCTATCTAATGTGGACATATGAACATATGAACAGCAGAATTGTGATACTTTCTTCTTACACTGCCTGATACCATTTTTCAATGTAATATTGCTGTATTGATGGAGAAATAGGAGATAAGGCCTCAATCTTATTTTCAAAGGTTAAAAAAATAGTCAAAATTCAGTCATATACATACTCTCTGAAACTTTTAGGGTGATAAAGAGTTTTCGACAGCATAGTAACCTACCATGCTTGACCCACTGCCTGCTTCAACATAAACAACACTTTTATAAGAAGGACATCATCCATTATGCTTTTCCAATCCTGGACTTGAGAGAAGCTTTCTCCTTTACCAATACATTTGCTACTTTCATTAAGTAGAATGAGTGGAAATTAGGATCTCCTGTGCTTAGAAATAGCATTGAAGTTCAAATAAAATATTAGAAAAATCTTGATGTGAGCGTTATACTCTTTCTCTTTCTTTCTCTCTCTTGCCCTCCCTTTCTCCTTTCCTCCCTCTCTCCCCCCTCACATACAAACACACAAATACACGTACACACACCTGTGGGTATGCACATTTCACTTAGCCTAACCAAAGTGTTTTGAAATACATTAGAGATGTGTTTTAAAGAAACATCTTTTGATATTTATGTATGAATAGTTAAGCAAAGACAAAATAGCTTACAAGATTTTCTCAACAATAAGGAAACTGAAAAGCTGCATAAACTTACAGTGACCAAGAATCACTTAAAATCAAAATGACTTCACCACAGAAAATAACGGTGAACAATTATGAAGCAAATTTCAAGTTCATTATATTTTCAACTTATTTAAAAACATAATTATGAGATAGACTCTTGAAAGAAAGTAGAACATTTGAGGAACAAGGGTGAGCTCCTTAAGTGAGAAACAACATTCATTGTCTTTCCCAGTCTTACATAGGATTGTGGTGATTTCTGAAGTTATTAACTGAAGAGTTGCAAACAAATTCTTTAAAAAAAATCAGAGAGGTTTTCCTGATGTGTCTCTGGCAAGATTATAGTAGATGAAATATAGAAATATAGATTACAGGAAATTAGTATGTTTTTGTTGGAACCAAAGATAATATTCTTATACATGAGATTCATAGAAACACCTAGGAGATTTCATAATCAGATTTAGGTCTGTCTGTGTGTTCTATTTAGTACATCTTATTGTAAGTTTTTTATAAGAAATATTATATATGTTTTAAACTTCAAAACTAATCTCATTAATTTTTCTGTAATAGTTGACTCTCAACCTGTAAAAAGTTTCAATGCCACTGTAATTTTTGTCTATCTTTTAAACATGATCTCAATAGTTTTCAATTGTCTTGTTACTTACAACTAATAAAAAAATGAAGATCAATTGCTTAAGGAAAATCTGTAGAGTTTTTTTTTCCAGATTGTTGTAGAGGAAGACTTGCTCATTCACTTTTTGTTCTTGCATGAAATGCACCAAAGAAAGCAACCATTTGCACTAGTGAGTAGACTACCTATTTCAGATACAGGTAGCTCTGCTTTGAACAACTTCATAATTATTATTCATTTGCCATACATTACTAAAGATAATACTTCTGAGATAAACAATTTGACAAACAACCTTTTAAATTTCAAATCAATTCCATTTTAATTATACTATTTCTTTAATTATATAGTTAGGATATATACATATATAAGATATATCCATATAATATGCTATTAAGAACACATGTATATGTTTAATAGATACAACTCATCTATACTAATGTATACTTCCATTTAACTGAATTTTTGTTAAATGCTATTTTATATTAAGAATAAGGTGTTCTACAGTGTTTCAGGAAAATATATTTGGGTAAAAATCAACTACTTGACTCCACTATAGGAAATAATTTTAGGATCAGAATGTCTCATATCCAGTATAATTCAAAATGATAAGTATACACATAAAAATATAACACATATCAAATTCAGAATTGCTTTTAACCAATATTTCTTTCATATGGTGTTTTACTGTTACAAAATAAAAAGCAGAATTGTTAATTATTTGGAAACTAGCATAGCAATGTTTAGAAAAACAATCATATTTAAAGTATATTGTTGGTTTCTATATTGAGCCATCTCAAAGGAACTGATTTTCGCAATCAGTGGGATTTTGAATTAAGAAAATGAATACTGGCACTGATCCTGTACCAGAAGATCCATCAGAGAGGTAAGTATGTTCCTGACTGGCCTGCAGGAGACCCAGAAAGGGAGCACAGACATTCCTCAACCCCTTGAACTTTCTGGTCATTCTACAGGGGCTTCTCTTCTCAGCTACAGCCACTCTCTTCCTATCCCATTCCATCTTGCTCCCAGGCACCCCTTCCCTTCTTCAGGGCCAGATGATCCCTCACCTCAGCCTGTTTTGGGGCAATGACTGGGTGGTGAATGCAACTGGGTGGAAGTTATTTTCTTTCAATACGCCTGCAAGCAGCACGCTAGATCTTTCATCTGTGAGGTCCATGGCCAGAAAGGGACCCTGATCTTGTACCAGAAGATCAATTGGAGAGCATTTGAAGAAAGACAGGGGTAGGCACCAATGCAAGAAATCCTCCAACAATGTGAAAAACAGCATGATAACACCAGAACCCAGCAAACATACAACAGGAAGACTTGAACACCTTAATCCAGAAGAAGTAGAAAGAAATAGACATTATGAACATGATAGAGTCCCTTAAACAGGGTGTGAAAAACTCCCTTAAAGAAATGGATAAGAAAAATAACAAAAAGTTTGAAGAAATGAATAAATTCCTAAAATATACCCTAAGAAACCAAGCAAAAACAATCAAATAAATAATGGAAATAGTTAAAGACTTGAAAACTGAAATGGAGGCAATGAAGAAAACACAAACTGAGGGCCGGCTGGATATGGA
>LOEQ01008864.1:51150-67879 GCA_001685075.1 Bramus lutescens
AAAAGCATTTGTTCAACTATGTTCATAGAAGCATTATTTGTAATAGCCAGAACCCGAAAACAACCTAGATGCCCCTCAATGGAATCATGTTTAAAGAAAGTGTGGAATATTTTCTCATTAGAGTGCTACTCAGCGGTAAAAAAAAAATGATATTTTGAATGTTTCATGCAAATGAATGGAAATAGAAAACATTATCCTAAGTGAGGTAACCCAGACTCAGAAAGATGAATATGGTATGTACTCACTCATTAGTGGATTCTAGCCATAAATAAAGGGCATTGAGCCTGTAATTGGGGATCCTAGAGAAACTAAATAAGAAGTTCAACCCAAAGAAAAACATGTAGTTATCTTCATGGATATCGGAAGTAGACAAGATTGCCAGGCAAAAATTGAGAGCTTGGGGTTGGGATGGAGTGGGGAGATGGGGAGAGCTTAATGGAATGGGATGGTTGTGATGGAGGTAGGGTGGATATGGGAGCTGGGAGGAAGATAGCTTAATTAAGGGAGCCATTTTTGGGTTGGCAAGAGACTTGACTCTAGAGGGTTTCCCAGGTGTCCAAGGATATATCCTCAGCTTGTTCCTTGGGCAGCTGAGGAGAGGGGGCCTCAACTGGCCCTTTCCTATAGCCACACTGATGAATATCCTGCATTTCACCATAGAACTTTCATCTGGCAATGGATGGAGATAGAGACAGAGACTCACACTGGAGCACTGGACTGAGATCCCAAGGTCCAAATGAGGAGCAGAATGAGGGAGAAAATGAGCAAGGAAGGCAGGACTGCGAGGGGTGCTCCCACCCACTGGGATGGTGGGGCTGATCTAATGGGAGTTAACCAAGGCCAGCTGGACTGCCTGACTACCTCGTACACTAGTTTGGCCTCAGACTGAATGTGGCTGACAATGAGAGCTGACTGAGAATCCAAGGACAATGTCACTAGGTTTTGATTCTACTGCATGTTCTGGCTTTGTGGGAACCTAGTCTGTTTGTATGCTCACCTTCCTAGACCTGGATGGCGGGGGGAGGATCTTGGACTTCCCACAGGGCAGGGAACCCTGATTGTTCTATGGACTGGAGAGGGAGGGGTTGTGTGGGGAGGGGGAGGTAAATGGGTGGAGGGGAGGAGTTGGAAATTTTTAATAAAAATAAAAAAAATTAGTAGACAAAATAAAATGAATATTTGTATTACAGAAGTATAATTTATGTCTTAGATAAAAGTAAGTCCTAAAGACCTAGATAGATTATTATGTAGATTAATGATTGCTTCTAAAACATTTTATGCCTTTGTAGAAAAATAATATTTCTATTTGAAAATACTAAACAGATAATTTTTGATATTTAAAAGAAACTTTAAAGTGGATCTCATCATTATGTTATTGTTTACTGATTTTGTCTCATACTTGAGAACAAAGTTCATTGTCTGTTAGTCCAGTGGTTTACTTGTTCTCTTTGAAAACCACTGTAATACACTTCCCATATTCAGAAAAAAATAACTGAACACTAGAAATTACAGTCTTATTGAAATAATAGATAAACAATGTTCAAGACTGTTAATCAAGAAGACATGTATATTACTAAATATCAAAATAAAAAAAACAAAGGTTTAATCTGGTATCATTGTTTTTTCTTAATATAAGCCACATAGAGTAAATGCCAATATTTTTATAGGGAAAATCTGTTTTATAATCATCATACTCCTTTTATGATATGTATAAAATAATGGTCTGTAAGAACTGAACATTATAGTGTTTTTTCATTGTCAGTTGAAATAGGATAAAAGATAGGGGAAAGAGTGGAATATGAGAAGAGAAAAGAACTTCTCAGCCTAAAAGGAATTAAAAGCTTTTGCCAGGTGTGATTTCAGAAGTGCAGAACAATTAAGATTTGGTGTAATTTGTGCCTACAAAGACAATACTTGTTTTATATAGTGATACTTTAAGTAATAATGTAAACATATAATATATCATGTTCAGGATTTATACCCTTTTTCTTTTCTCAGCTATAAACTCTAAGATAACAGACCTTACAATAATATTCTCTTTCCCAGGAAGCAGTCCAGGGCCCTCTGGGACAGTTTCTTCCTGGGACAGAAAGTAGAGTAATCCTGCCGGCCTCTGGCCTTAAAATACCATCAAAACTGTCTATTGAAAAGTCAACACATCCATTTGGAGATGCCATACTACTTTAACAAAGCCTCTGCTTCATGCTGGCTTTTCATGAAATCCATTGCTTCAGCTTACTCAAGGATCTAGCTTTACCAAAGCGGATACCCTAAAAGCCCAGGTGTACTCCTCAGCCTGTGGGCAGTAGTGTGGTGGTCTGATACTCTGCTGTGCTGTCATAAACACTGTTGATCATTAATATTTAAAAATAATAAATTAATATACTATATATGTTTCATCAAATCCTGACATCCCCAGTTAGCAGTTTCAAAGCATAATCTCAGTTTAATTCTAATGATTTTCTAAGCATATATGGAATATTTATATCAGTATGCTTGTTTTAGAATTTATTCTTACAGTTTATGCTTCAAATAAGCAGGGTTCAAATATTATGAATAGGTAGAATTTTAATTTATAATAGGTAATAAGGAAATATATTTTATCTCTTTTAATAGTCAAGATTTGCATAATGAATCTATATTCATTAAGAGGAGAAAATAATTATGAACAAATGCTGAGTAAAATAATATTATTTTAAACATGCCTCAATTATAGAAGAATTTGTATACTCATTAAAATGAAAAACACTGACAAAATTGTTTCATGAAGGAAAAAGTTTATGAAAAATCTGGTAAGGGAATGAAGGGTTAATTTTTAGCTTATAATTCCATGTTACTGTCCATTACTGCATGGAAACTGGAGTTAGGGGATAAGAAGAATGGATGTCTTCACACTTCCTAATTGTTCATTTCATCTAATGTTTTTCTCTCCTCTATGGCTCTGGACCAATACTCTGCACAGAAATGGTGGTTCTGAAAATACACATTCAAAACAATGTCCCACCAGAGACAGCCACAAACAAAGTTGGTAAGCAAAATTACTCAACTGATACGCTCTTTCTATGGGATTCTAATTCATGGCAAGTTGACTTTTGAAACTTAGAGGTTGTTCTTCCCATGAAAAAAGACACCAATTGCCTGTCCGTTGGTAAAGAGCTAGCCCCTCTAGTTTTTGAATAAGAATGACCATCAAAGGCAAACATATTTAAATTCTTAGTCAACAATTAATGACTTTATTTGAAATGATTAAAAGAATTAGGTGTAGCCTTGTTGGAGAAAGTGTGTGACTGGGAATAGGTTTGGAAGGCTCAAATACCCTTTCCAAGGCCAGAGTAGCTCCCTTTACTGATGGATCAGGATGTAGTTCTCAGCTACATTCCATCATCTGCCTGCATGCTGCCATAATGATTATGGAGTAACCTATGAAACTGTAAGCAAGCCCCCAGTGAAATGATTTCTCTTATAAAAGTTGCTGTAGTTTTAGTGTCTCTTCATGGCAACAGAACTAAGAAATCCCTCAAAATACGTAAACAAATAATGTTATATGCACTGAACAGGTTATATTTAGCAATATTATATATGTACAATAATAAGTAGCAATTCATATATGTATAATAAGTAACAATTAGTGGAGAAGAGGCTATTAATTTGAAGAGAGTGGGAAAGGACAAATGGGAGGGTTTGGGAGGAGGAAAGGAAAAATTAACGGCAACTGAATTAAAGTCACACACACACACACACACACACACACACACATAAAGAGATACTGACCACTATACCTGTCACTTAGCAAGCAACTATAAGAGCAAGTGAGACCTAAGGAGCCCTGTTTCCTCTAGTAACACATTATCCATAAACTATCATGGAAGTAGTTTCTCCTGCTCTTCTCATGGTGGAATCTTAATTAATCCAGTCTTCTGCATGTATTCACAGTTTTTAAGAGTTCAAGATATCTGTCATCAGACTATGTCTGCTTAATAGAATTCCACAACCTACCCTCCCTTTTTCTCACTCATAAATCTTTTCATTCTTTTACTTTTAATTACATGTATAACTGTGTACCTGTTTATGTATTTGTGAACAAGAATGTAATGCCTACAAATGTATGAGGATATCATTAGATTCCTTGTAACTGAAATAATAGTGATAAGCAAAATGATAATGAGCTGTTAAAATAACTGATGAGAAATGAAGGAATGAAAGAGTTCACTACAAAGGCAGTACCTTTAACCTGTGAGCCATTACTACATATCTCATTCTTTCTCTCATTCTTTCATGTTTACTTAGCTTTGGAGAAGGTGACACAAATTCTAATTTATATTAAGCAGACAATAGTCATTTAGTTCTGTAGGAATTCCTACCACCAGTAGCCTTTAAGTTACCCGCCCACTTGGGCATGGCCTCTTATACTATATTTGTCGCTAAAAAGATGCATCCTCCTTCTTTCCTGTCTGCTGGATTCGGGTTCCTGTTCCCATTTTAGTAGAGGATTGTGGTCTGTGAGTCTACCTCCCAACAAATAACCCTCTATTATACTCAATTCTGAGCTGTTTAGGATTTCTTTTAAGCGTCCTTCTTCAATTTAGTCTCAACCCATAATGCACTTGTGAGTCTCTATAGCCATCACTGACTACTGCAGAATGAATTTTCTTTGATCAAAGAAGCCAATAGCATCAATCAAAAACAACAAACATTAACCATAAGGTGGTACAAGTTTAGGTATATCAGAACTCTTCAGGAAAACAATATTCGTAGCTTCCTACTATGGCCTATGATCGCTCAAGCCATAGGATTTTGAGTAGGTTTACAGTACCAGATGTGTATTGTGCCCTATAGTGAAAGCATCAAATCCAACTCGAATATTGTGGTTACCATTATAATACTATGCTGCTGTAGCACGAGTTGAAACAACTTTCCCATCAGGTTAGTAGTAGAGTAAACAACATGCATATCCGAGTAAGACTTGTTGTTATATTTTCCAAAGAAATCTGCAGAAAACTTTTTGGAACAATGAAACCTAGACACCAGGAAGGATGTGTGAAGCTCTTCCAATTGTTTTATGCCATAAATAAGGTAAATTTAGCTTTAGAGTCTGACTGACTTGTACTGAGCAACCAACATTGCTTCCAGTGTTTTATATTGTTAGGGTGTCAAAGAGAAGAAGGAGGGATTATATGAACAAAGAGAGTCAAGACCATAACTCATGATAGAAAATCTACAGAGAGAGCTGAACCAAAATGGCGAAAACTTATGAATTCTAGATGGAGAGCAGTGAAGCCTACATGAGAACTAACTTGGATCTCTTGATGTGGGCAACAATTTTGTAGCTGGTGTGTTTGAGGGGTCCCTGCCAGAGGGTCCAGTATCTTTACCCGATGCATTAGCTAGATTTTTGGAGCCTATTCTTATGGTGGTGCTGTGTTTGAGTCTAGGACTCCCAAGAAGGCCACAACAGAGCCACATTTCAAAATGCAAAAGCAAGTTTTCATTTATTAGGTACAGGCTAGCACAGGTCCTCTGCCTCACAGTCTGACACAGCAGATGGAGGGAGAGGGAAACAGTCTACTATTGTAAGGGGTTTATAAGACAAAACCACAAAACAGTCACAAGGTTACAGTCTCAAAATACAAAATTACATATCTTATATCGTAATTGGTTAAAATGAGGTAAACCTCAGCTGTTTGTTCCTGATAGACTATTATTATCTAAGAGGGATAGAAACCGTCCCTTGGTTACATTTTACAGACATCTGCTGACCCTTTACTAACTCTCGGGGCTTCATGAAATATTACCCAGCTGATAGGGAAAGTTGGGGTGTCAACATTCTCTGTATGACTACAGGTCGGGGAACAGGCTGCAGTCAGCAGCTTTGTGTAACTTAGGATTCTCTATTAGCTAATACTTCACCTCAAGGTGGGTCCCTTGGCCTTCTGTTGATTCTGAGGTCTTGGGTGTTGGCCTTCAGCTTTGCCTGGGTACTGGGGTATATATAGTTCAAGGTCCCAAAAGGGCCCAGCACAGAAATGGAATCTTTTCTGTCCTTTCAGTGTGTTGCTTTGCTCAGTATTGATGCATGGAGGAGGGCCTTATTCCTGCCTCTACTTAATGTGCCAGGCTTTGTTGACTTTCCATGGGAGGCCTAACCCTTTCAGAGGAATGGATGCGGGATAGATTCAGAGGAAGGCACTGGGCACCGGGGCAGCGGGGAGCGGGTAGCAAACAGAAGAAGGTGTGGGACAGGAAGCTTTGGTTACTATGCAAAATGAATAAAAATAATGAAAAAAATCCATGATACTAATTAATGTGCTATTCAGTCTGACAGAGAATTGCAAACCAAATAATGAATTAGCAAATCATGCTCACCTTTTTCTACAGTCCTGCATCTACATCTTTTTCACTACCTGAAAGATGTTAATGTCAATAAATTTTGATTTTCCTAAAACTAAAATTACTAAGATTTACCTCTTGAAGTGGTATGATCTTCTACTGATTCAGAACGCTGAGCTATGATGATCATTCCAACCTATTTGTGTGATACTAGACACTCAAATAAGTAAAACACTTCTTAAAAATAACAAAAAAAGAATAAAAATAAAATCAAAAGGAAAATAATAACTGCATATTGACTTTAGCTTCTTAATGGTAACTATTTAAAATCAAAACAGGGTTTAATTTAGACCTTTTTGGTGATCATGTTCATTTAACTAAAATAAATCAAAGTTACATATTTGCGCATGTTTTCCATTTCAAAAAGCAAATAAATTATTGCTTTTTGTTGTGAATTTTTTGTCGTGAATTTTGATAACATTTTACTTTCATGATAGTATCAGGAGATAAACTACAGGTGTAAAAAATTCTGTGTCTGGGTTGATACACAATATCACAGATACATAGTATAGTATTGACTACTTTTTTGAAAAGAGAAAAATATTAATGTCAATTACTCATACACCAAATATTGGGAACAAAGCAGAAAAATAAAACTTCCAAACTTTTTTGTGGATTACATCATATTCCATTTGAAAACACTATACTAAGTCAAGAAAATTCACCCTTTCTGCTGATGTTAATGAATTAAAAAATACACACGTTTCTTATGTTACAGAGGAGAACCTGCCTTAGTGTTGGATGACTCTGATGCCAAATTATGAGTTACTTTTATAAGTGAAATTATATTTTCTCTTTTGAGAAGAGAATGCCACTGAAAAAGAACAGTGTGAAAAATTCATGATGTGACCCAAATATGAAATATAAAAAGTCTTCTTTATTCCCATTATAGAAACAGGAAAGAAAAAACAACAATGATACACTTGAAGGGGATAAGTGCTGTATTCTTGGCTGATTAAGGGTTGAAGGGGGAAAATAAATAATCTAATGTGAATGTTTTGAACTAGCAAGATTCTACTCTTTCTTTTTTCTCTTATGACCTAATTGAACATAGTAAAAGAGAATTTATGATGAATATTCTCATCATAGCAGTAAGCAATTAATCTATTTTATATTCCAAATGCCCCTTCAGAGAAACGTAGAAGAAAATATTTATATCTGAAATTACTATTAGGCATTCTATCTACATTTTACATTATAGATCACAACTATTTTATGAAATAAAGAATTTTATAAGCTCTTTGTCATAGGAGTTATTCCCTTGAGTTTCATTTAACTTAATAAGAAAGGCCTTGAGCCTGGAGAGATGGCTCAGAGGTTAAGAGCATTGCCTACTCTTCCAAAGGTCATGAGTTCAATTCCTAGCAACCACATGGTGGCTCAAAACCATCTGTAATGGGGTCTGGTGCCCTCTTCTGGCCTTCAGGCATATACACAGATAGAATATTGTATACACAATAAATAAATAAATATTTTTAAAAAATAAAGGTCTTTATCATCATGAAATTATTGTTTATTGCCTAATTATTCTTTAAAAATATGTGAAATGTTCTTGAAATAACTAGATGGCAACAGTGAACACAATAGACAAAAAGACTTGCCAAGATAAATATCACATGCAAACTGGACAGATTGTATATAATCTGAAGATATTAAACACAGTGTCAGAAATACATATACACTGGTGTCCTCCCCATTAAGGGTATTGTTCTAAAGTCTGTTCAGAAGATACTGTGTTTAAGAAATATGTTCTGACATTGGCAATAATAAATGGTACAAGCATAAAGATCTTATATTTATCATTTTCTCTCTTCTCACACAGACAATCATACATTAATCTTCCATTTCTAAACTTCAATTATCTCTATTTGAATGTATATGAAGCATTTATTTTTATTTATTTATTTATTTATTCAAGGGCTATATTGTGTATATCACATAGAGAGACCATCCTATATCATGAATAATACTTTTCTTATATGAAATAGATACATACGAATATATCAAGAAAGGAAACCATTTATGTTCCTTTTACAAATAAATCACCTTCAGTTAATTTAAAATTAATTTTTAGTTTCTTAGAATAACCTCTGTTTTATTAACTTTCCTTGGGAGATTTAAACAAATTCCTATTTACCAAGATATGGCACCAAGACAAGGCATATATAAAAGTCCTACCCATGTTTAGCTTAGAGTAGGAGTGGATTTATGAAGGCTACTAACAAGAGCATTATTGACTCACTGTCAGTTTCCTTAAAGCCCTGTCTAGCAAGGATGAGAACTTACTTTAAAAACATGCTTCTGAAGCCTGTTGTATGACTTGACTTTTGAGTAGAGGCCCTTTTTCCCTCCACACAGCATTATGTTTTATTTTTTTTTCTTCAAGTGGTGCCATGGAGAAGGACCATGTGAGTCTCAAACCATTGGAAGCTGTTTACTTCCTGAGCCTTGTAAGTTTTGTTTGAATCTTGAGTCAGAATGAGTCTCCACTAAGAGATAATATTTCTACTGGGAGGAAATTCCTGCGTGACTTCTTTTAACTTGACTAATTTTTCATGATATATTAAGTAAGTACCTTAGTGTGAATATCATATAATCTGTTCCTACAAAAGTAACACACAGCATTTTAATATGAATCTTCACTATTTGTGATGTTGATCACATTAGAAACACTGCTAATTTACATTTGTTAATACTTAAGGATCTGTATTGAATGCTTATGAAGGATTTGATTGTAGAAATATTTTAGTTTAATGTGTTTTCAAACTCCTGTATAAATGTTTAAATATTATTGTAGTCTTTAATCATTTTTTATACAATTGGTTTTAGAATGTATTGGTGAAATATCTTCATAATATTATCTATTGACATCATTATTTCTAACAAAAATCAAGTTTTCTGTATATTCTATTGTCACTTTTAAGAATATTATTTTTATAATAGCATTACATCTGACAGGGCTTTCAGAATAGACTTGGTCAACACTGTTAGTAAATTCCATTACTTAAGTATCAAGTACTTCTTCCCCAGAAAAAAATGCAGAGGGAGAAAATGAAGAAGACCAAGCTTTCAGATCCATCATTCACTATAACATATCTGACAGAAATTAAGAACAGCTGTATTTCAGATTCCCGTGAAGGAAACCTGACTCATGGCAGTGAAGTTTGTTTTGAATGTGTGTTACAAGTTGGAGTGGAATTTAGCACCCTAGACCATTGGATAGTAGATAAACAATACAATACATGTTTATATTATTTCAGTCGCTCTAATGTTATTTGTATGTATTAGATTTCAAGGCAGTCAGGATATAATTCGAGAAGAATGAATAAATAAATAATATTTTAAGGCTGAATGTTTGTTATTAGGTTTCCATAAGTTTGTTCTTCTCTCAGGATATATATATANTCTGTTGTTCTTTGCACAGGGTTGAAAATTCTGTTTCCCTCCTTCCACATTAATAGGTCTATATTTTTCAGGCATTGTTTAGGCATTAAGATACTGTCTGAATGAGCTGAATAAGGACAACACCAGTAGAGATACTGAGTAGAAAGATAAAAACTCATAAAGCCATGATCTAGAAATATTTGTGTGTATATGGATGTTTTAATAATATTTATTAGAGTATTTTACATAACATACACACATATATAAAATATATAGACATAAAATATATATGTGTGTGTATACTCAGTCACAATTCAATAAGAATAATAATGAAAGAAAAAGGAAAATTGGAAAGAGAATGGACAAAGGTATAAGGGAGGATTTGGAAAAAATGAGTATGAGAGAAATATTGTAATTAAAATCTCAAAAATAAAAATAAAATACTCATATATTTTAGACAGAAAAAGTATGCTAAGACTCTCACTACAATTTTCAAAGAAAGGGCAAATTTAACACCATTGTCTAGTCACCCCAATTTATCCAATAAACGCGCTATTTCATAATCAGGCAGCATGCTATATTTTCATAAATATATTTAGCTGTTTGAAGAGAAGGACACCTTTCTGTAGTTTGCTCACATTTTTCTATGCTAAACTGATTCTAGTTTCTACAAGTTATTTGGTAGAGTTTCCAATGTCCAGAACACATGTTGTCCAGCTTCAAAAAAAATTCAATATTAAATTTTCTATGCCTCTTTTTTAAGTTTTTCCTAATATATAGAGGATGTATGAATGGTGTTCTCATACTTTAAATTCTGATTTACTGTTTCCTCCTTCCATTGTTTTTTCTTTACTTATTAAATTAATTAGTTCACTTCTTATAGTCGATAACTGTTTCCTCTCCCTCTCTCATTTCCTCCAATCCCATCCTTTCCCCAAACTCCTCATTCTCTCATCCAACTTCTATTCTTTGCTCTTCAGAAAAGGGCAAGGCTCCTTTGCATAATAGCCACCCATGGCATATCATGTTGCAAGAAGACAAGGATCCTCCTCTCCTAATAAAGCTGGACAAGGTTACCCTGTCAGAACGAAGGTTCCAATAAACAGAAAACAGAGTAAGAGATGCTCCTGCTTCCACTGGTAGGAGTCTCACAAGAAGACCAAACTGTACAACTGCAACATATGTGCCATCACCCTATGTTAGACCCATGCAACTTATCTTATTGGTGGTTCAGTTACTGATTTCTTATTATTAGTTGATGCTGTGAATTATATTGTGACCCAGAGAACAATCATAGAATCAATCACAACTGGCAATTAAAAAAAATCTCAATGGAATTATTTCTAATGATGAAAAAAAAAACACAGAGACCCACAGCCAAACATTTGGTGGGGTTTGGCGAATCCTGTGGATGACGAAGGAAGAATTTTGGGAATCAGAGGGATCAAAAACATCACAAGAAAATCCTCTTTTCATTTTAACTGCACAAATTCTTCTCTATATTTTCTCCCAAATTCTAAACTAGTGTTTTTAAATTTGTAAGTTCCTTCATCAGGTATATTTTACTTACATTTTTACATAATTTACATATTTGAATATGTAGGTTAAAAAATAAAATTATAAATTTATTTTCTATTGTTTTATTAGAACATATAATACTAAATAAGGTAGGGGAGAAAAGGTTATTTAAATTCATGATTGGAGTCTGTGGAAAGTGAAATCCAGCTGAATATGCTTATGATGCCCCTTACAGTCTTAAAGTTTGGATGGACCTCAAATGGTGACTTATATATTTCTAATCTTAGGTACTGGAAAAATTATAGTATTTTTAGATTTAAGTATGTTACGAGGACAGAAATCTCTCATTTTGAAGCCCACTTTCCAATTTGAGTTTTTTTCTGCATATCTTGAAAAGTTTCATATGAACATTCTTTACTCACTGAACTATTTTTAGAAATTATCCCAGTATATTTCAGTGCATTTCCAATTAATAGTTTGGTTCAATAGTTCAGATTGTCTTATGTCTATAGCAGATATGAGTCTGTTTGCTTTATCAATATTAGTCACTTGAATTGTTTACTATACATCTATATTAAGTCCTTGGAAATTGAATAAAAAAAACTGCCCTTTTAGTTTATATATTCTACTGTAATTTTTTAAAATGTCATATTGTTGGACACGTACTTGCAAAGAAAATTTATATTATACCAGAGCAGTGGGTTGGTTCCTGATAGAAATGACAATGTATTACTTTTGGGAAAGCATTTAGCTCATTCTTCTAGGAATATATTAACAACTTAAGGCACTGGGCTTTATTAAAATTCACAGGCATGATGTGGACTGGAATGAGAAAAGGCTCTGTTTTTTAGGCAACTTCTCATTTTCCATATGTAACAATTCTAAACTTATGTGTAAGATGTGCTATATTAAACAGGGATAAAAGAAAATAACTTCAGAGCACTTAAATATTTAAGAGCAAGCACATATGTTTATATTAAAAACTAATTGGAAAATGAAAGTAGCCCGATTTAAACATCTATGTATTACTTGTATGTTAAAAGGAGTAATTTACTGAAAAAATGTAATTATATGGAATTACTTCTTAAATACTGTTTGCAGCTTACAATGATGAATAAAATAGTAGTTTGTTATAAAACACATGGGTATGCTATTTTTCAATAAACTAATATATTAATTGGAACAATAATATCATCTTAGCAGCAACTAAATATCTATCTTAAATAGAGATCTATTTGCAGAAAAGAAAGAATACATATGTTCAGATAAAATCTACTATAAACTATTTGAAGTTCAACTTCAAATGAATGCAAATGCGTTCAAATAGCTCTATGAAAAACGGATGTCATACAGGATTTGCTCATTAGCAAATAAAATGAAAAGGTTTGAAATGTGCTAATATATCCATAGTTTAGATACAAAAATAAAAGGTATATTTATTTATGATAATTATTATAAAATTATTTCTTCTTATTTTTGACAGTTTTTTCAATGATTTAATGTAATTGTATCCTATGGTAATATAGAAACCAAATAATAATTCATAAAGAGAAAGGCATATTTTTAGTTGTATAATTACCAAAATATTTCTTTGTTGATAAAGTTATCTATTCTTTTTGATGAAATAAAATAAATGTTTTGTATTTGCCCAAACCTCTATGGCTAAATACGTAAGCTTTTCTAAAAAATTTATTTTATTTTTTTAAAGAAAATAAACTATCTTTTTTATTTTACATATCAAACTTAGTTTCGACTCCCTCTCCTCCTCCCATTCCCTCCACCTACCCTCACCCACCATCCACTCCACAGAGAGGATAAGGAACATCGTTAAGTTTATTTTTGCACATTTATTGATCTTTCATAATGAATAAAAGTCCAAGATAGAATAAGAAAAAACTGAAAATATACAGAAATATAAAATAAAAACATAAATATAAATCCACTTCTTGCTATGAAACATTTAAATGAGATAGTCCAAGTTGATATTATATTTATTTGTCTTCTAAAAAATACTTACAATAATAATCATGGATAGCTTTTCAAATTGCCTTAATAATAAAAATGGGGAATGTTAGCAATTGCATGTGTTTCTGTAGGTATCCCCATTGTGATCGTGATTCTTTTGCTTATAATTTTTCTCCTCCGTCTCATTGACTCAGCTCTGGGAGCCTGGCACAGCGCTAGCTGTTGATCTCTGCATTTGCTTCCATGAGGTGTTGAATGAAGGTTCTATGATGAGAATTAAGTTAGTCATCAATATGATTGCAGGAAAAGACCAGTTCAGGCACTCTCTACACTATTGCCTATGATCTTAGCTGGGGTCATCTTTGTGGATTCCTGAGAGTTTCCCTGATGCCAGGTTTCTTACTAGACCCATTAAGTCTCCCTCACTCAAGACATCTCTTTCTTTGCTCTTCTCTGTCTTTCCTCTTTCTCAACCATCCTATTCCCTCATATTCTCGTTTCCCTTCCCTGCATCCCTCATCCAATGTTCCCAATTTTCCCAGGAGATCTTGTCTACTTCCCCTCTCCAGAATCATCCATGCATATCTCTAGTAGGGTCCTTCTTGTTATCTAGATTCTCTGGTGTTATTGAGGACATACTGGCTATCCTTTGCTTTACATCTAGAATCTACTTATGAGAGAGTACAAACATTATTGAGCTAGTGGGACCTCACTGACTCTGGACTGACAGCAGGATAACCTGCATAGAATGAAATTAGACCCTCTGAATGTGGTAGACAGTTGTATGGCTGGGGTAGTCTGTGGGTACACTGGCAGTGGAACCAGATTTAGCCCTAGAGCACTACTTGGAGCCCATTATCTATGGAGTGAGAGGTTTTTTGAAGGGGTCTGAGGCACAATGTGGGGGCAATGGAGGATGAATATTGCCAAGTTTCATTGTATACATGTGTAAATATTTATGAAAAATGATTAAAAATAAGAATGAATACATAGAGAATTTTGAAATGTGTTGTTTGATTTATTTTACATGAATTATAAATATTTTAAGCAATATATTAATTTAATTTATACCTCCTTTTTATTTCTTATTTTTCAAAGATTAAATGTACCTAATATCTTTATTTTCTTCAATAATATCCCTTATTCTTTCTTATCCTTCCACATTTTGTTTTCCTTCATTTTGCAGATTTGATTTTTATGTTGTTTTTTTCTCTGTTTTATCTGGTGCTAGACATGCTCAATAAATTTCCATTCTCTGTCATTTCCAATGGAATCTATACTTCTTCCTGTTTTTTCTTATGCTTTGCTGTTTCTTAAAACAATTCTTTAGTTTTTCCTTACCTTTTATATTTCCTTATTAATGCATAAAATCTTATTTATCCAGCATTAACTTGGATTCACTCTTCATTTACTATTTATGATTCAAAGCTTTGTAGATTGTGATAGTATCATGTTAAGCTTATTTTTTTAAATGTTGATATGCATTTCTCTAATACTTATGCTTGTTTTTGTATTAAATTGTACCTCAGTCACCCCTTGACCTAATCTCACCTAACCCTTGACAAATACTTCAGAAAATAATAACAACTATTTTAATTTCAAGAAAATATTTTAGGTGTGAAAACCTCACACATAAATAATATGTATGAGTAAGAAATAAAAAAAAATCAGCATGGCTCTACTGGCAAAGAACTTTACTTGCAGGGATGAGATACTGTGTTCAATCCATAACACTACAAAAAGTATACATGTGAAATGCTAATATAAAACCTAAAAACTTGTTGTATGCAGGAATTAGATAACATTGATCAAGACTGAACAGGGTTTGCTTCTTGTGTCTCCGTGGGAAGAAACATAATTTATGTTTTATAAGTCTAACAGTGCAAGTTTTGAATGTGTGTTATTTTTCCTTGGCTCAAAAATAGCAGAATGATTCACAAGTCTTCTTTTGCCCATTATCACTTTAATAGTAAACAATAGAACCAAAATTATATATATAAATATAAATATAAATATATATATGGGGGATTTAAGAATAGAGCCT
The DNA here is from genome assembly GCA_001685075.1 of Bramus lutescens. NCBI lineage: Eukaryota > Metazoa > Chordata > Mammalia > Rodentia > Cricetidae > Bramus > Bramus lutescens. The sequence continues at coordinate 66,449 of LOEQ01008864.1, forward strand.
ATGAAGCCTGGTGATATGGAAAGCATTATGGCTTACAAATTCCAGGTATTTAGAGAATTATCATGTACAGCACAAAACAAGAACTCAATTAAGATCTATGTATAAAATGTTTCTATTACCCACTTCTCAGTCACTCTCTCTGTAAGACAAGCATGCAAATAAAAAACATAATTTTCATCATTGTATATGGGAAACACTTACCCTTCAGTGAATATATTGTTACCCATTATTATTCCAAATTATATTGAAAACTAACCATCCAACATAAACACAAAATGTCTGGAAAACTAGAGGCTCTAAGAATATTCTGGAGCATACACCCACACACATACACACACACAGTTCAACACACGGCACACATATTTTAGAACTCATAAGTTTAAGAATTAAATATGATTAATACGACAGAATCCTTAGATTGGTCATTCATTACTTTTCAGCTTTCCCACTATGGGAATTATTCTGTATGTGTAATTCAGTAAGTGTGTGTGTGTGTGTGTGTGTGTGTGTGTGTGTGCCTATGGGTGTGTGCCTATGGGTGTGTGCGCACGCACGCATGCGTGCACATATGTGTGTGTATTCTTATTTACGCACATATGCAGGTACACCCATAAGTCTGATATTTTGATTGAGTGAGCCATTATAATGTTAGAAAGAATACTGGTTCTAGAGAAATTTCCGGGAATCCACAAGGATGACCCCAGCTAAAACCTTAAGCAATAGAGGAGAAAGCATCTGATAGTGACTTGCCCTGTAGTCAGACTGATGAATATCTTAAATATCACCATAGGACCTTTATCCAGTAACCAATGGAAACAGTGACAGAAAGCCGCACTGAAACACTGGACAGAGCTTCTAAAGTTGAAGAGTGAGAAGAGGTAAAGACCATGACAGGTACAATAACTGAGAGAGTCTACCTGTGCTGATGGGAGATCACCAACTCCAGTCAGACTCCGAATAGACAATCATAGGACCAAATTAGTCCCTCTAATTGTAGTTGACAGTTGCATGGCTGAGGCAGACTGAGAGGTCAATGGCAGTGGCATTATCATTTATCCCTACTGCATGTACTGACTTTTTGGGAACCTATTCTGATACTTTGGTCAGTCTAGATAGAGTAGGGAAGGCCTTGGATCTTCCACAATGTGCCTTACCCTATCTGAGGATTTGATAGAGGTGGTCTGGGAGGATATGTGGAGGGAATGGGAAGAGGGCAGGGAGTGGGAACTTGGATTGGTATGTATGATGAAAAAAGATAGTTTGTTTTCTTTTAAAAAATAAATAAATAAAAGGAAAAAAGAAAAATATTGGAGCAGTGGTTTACAACAACTTTAATCACACTTACTATGCAAGGGGACCCATTTTGGGGTTGGCAAGAGTCTTGGCTCTGGAGGGGATCCCGGGTGTCCAAGGAGATGTCCCCAGCTTCTT
>LOEQ01008864.1:68395-80743 GCA_001685075.1 Bramus lutescens
ATGGGAGGGAAATGGTAGGAGGTGGAAATTTTTAATAAAAAAGTATTAAAAAAAGAAAAAATAAAAAAAATAAGAACACTCCTGCTACCTTCAGATGATAACAGATATCAGGTACAGAAATATATATTCAAATAAAAAATAAAATTTTAAAACATTCATCAAAAAATACATGATCTCCTTTTATTAATATATGTTTCAAAACTAAAGAATATATGACAGTATTTATCTGAGTGTAAAAGAAGAGAAAATAATGAAATATAATATTGCATTCATGCATAATTTTCATACATTACATATTTGTGAAAATTTGTGCGTTAAACTGCATATACACAATTGCTTTTTTAAAGGAAACTGAAGTCTTGATTCAGGGTCAATTAAGATTAGGAAAGAATATAGAAATAAATTAAAACATTTAGAGGAAGAATTGAAGTATTCAAGAATGTATTTGATATATAAAATATCTAAAGTTGTTTCCAAAGTTTAAAAAAGTCAGGAACAATATTAACTTCACCCAAATACAGGAGGAGATCTCAATCAAGAAGGGAACAAATGTTGTAAGACTCATGCCCTGAGAATTCTGCACATCAGTATATGGATGGAGACAATTCAGCATCTGAAATTATTCTCAGAAACAAAATAGACATTACAGTTGAAATTCGTGACAGAAATTAGAATAATTTGATTCAAGTACCTCTGGAATTGGCTGATGCATCATGTAAGTTGTAGGTCTAGGCCTAGTATTAGTACTTTTTTTCCACAGAGATTCTTCCTTATTATCTAAACCATTTAAAGGGCATGTATAGGACAGTATGCAGGTACAAATTTCCACTCATTATAAAACTTCCTTAACAACGTTAAAATTGGTTAAGGTTTGAATCTCTACCAGCTAACTAGAAATTAGTTTTTGTACTCTGGAAGTACATAAGCAATATTGATCCATAAACCTCCTAGAAATCTGTTGCAAATGACATTTTGCAAGAAGCCAACAACCAACTAAACTGGTTGTGACTGTCCAGGAGAATCCCAGTCAGGGCCAGTCAGTCATGTGAACTGGTAACTTCCTACTGAGCCATTTGAGAGCCTGCTGCAGGGCTTGGAGACTGATAATGCCTTGATCAGATGGCCAGAGCCAATGAAAGGGAGACAAAAATTTTGCAAATGACTCCCCTCCCTGAGTCCCAGAAAGGAGTACAAAGTTCTGCCCAACACCCTAAAACATGAGTCTGTTTTGCTACTTGCCTGAAGCCAGAGTGTGTGCTGTTCTCTGTGACATATTACCCCCACTCCCAGTGGGTGGCTATGGGAGGCAAACAACATCATTAAAAATGTTTAAGTTTTCTGCAATGAACTAAGACCTTGACTCACAGTGAATCTTTGAAATTGCCAGAAGGATAATGGGGCCCTACAAAGATGATTGCACCCAGACTGTAGTAATGGTACTAAGGCAACTATTAACACCCAAGAATTGGCATTGGACTACAAACTACTCAAGAAAATTTCGAGGTGCCTAGCTGAGACCGTCCAGCCTCACAGACTGCTCTACACAGTACTTGAGATAAGCATTGCATTTTCTCATTATACAGAGACTGGACAACAAATCCTATACTAAACTCTCCCAGGACTTGAAAATTATCCAAATATATTTCAGGGTTCCCAAAGCTGCCACCATGCCCAAACATTTGGAATCAATTTTAAGAACAGGATGCTTTTATTCCCAAGACTGGGATTGGTGGTTTGGGGGTATTCAATGGATAATGGATATTTATCATTTTTTTACATGGTTGGTTAAAAGTGATAATTGGTAATGGTTGGGAAAAGTGTGGAGGAAAGAGATTGCAATCAGGGATTTTGTTTTGAAAAAAAGTAGGAATACAGATTGATGTAGAAGGGTCATCTCTCTATGTGTTACTTTCTTTGGTTAATAAGGAAACTGCCTTGGCCTTTTGATAGGACAGCTCTTAGGTGGGTGGAGTAGACAGAACAGAATGCTGGGAGGAAGAAAGTAGAGTCAGGCAGATGCTTTGAAGCTCTGGCTCAAGATGGACATAGGTTAGAATCTTCCTGGTAAGCCACCACCTCGTGATGCTACACAAATTAACAGAAATGGGTTAATCAAGATGTGAGAGTTAGCAAAGAAGAGGCTACATATAATGGGCCAGGCAGTGCTTAAATGAATACAATTTGTGTTTTGTTATTTCNGTGGAGTAGACAGAACAGAATGCTGGGAGGAAGAAAGTAGAGTCAGGCAGATGCTTTGAAGCTCTGGCTCAAGATGGACATAGGTTAGAATCTTCCTGGTAAGCCACCACCTCGTGATGCTACACAAATTAACAGAAATGGGTTAATCAAGATGTGAGAGTTAGCAAAGAAGAGGCTACATATAATGGGCCAGGCAGTGCTTAAATGAATACAATTTGTGTTTTGTTATTTCTGGGTATAAGCTATCCATGCAGGAGCCAGGTGGGATGAAAAACAGGCCTGCTCCCCTATCACTACAACAGATGTGATAGGATAATAGGGTAGGTTATTGTATCTACTTTTAAAACAAAAAAGAACTATTAGTTTAAAATATTTTACATTGTTATGGATTTTAATATGTTGAAACAAATTTAAGATTATATTCATTAGAACAAACTTTATTTACATTTTTAATCTTGTTCAAAGTATATTGTACCCATACAGTTTATTTAAAATGAATTCTAATTTCTAGTCTTTTAAAGTTATTATTATAAACTATTTAGCAAAATAAAGAAATGCAATTACAATTAAATTACAATCGCATGTGTATATTTTGAAGGTAAGATAAATATATTTTAAATAGACAGGTAGCCTTCAAATACTTCTGAAATCTACAGAATATGACATTAAAGATATTTAAAAAAAACATGGAATTTTATGGACAATGAGACATGTCTGCTTCTGGAAGTACCAATATACTTCAGAGAAGATGATGAGCATCAAAGAAAATCCATATAGAGGTTACATTCTTAATGGCAAAACTTAGTTGCTGAGAAAGAAAGTGCCATTGGTGTGACTGCTGGGAGTATGATGTCCAAATTGGGCAAACAGGACACAATCGAAAGTGACTGCAGACCTATGCCAAAACAAGGTAGGACAGTCCTTCAGAATATCCTGTTTCACAGAAAAATCTGTGAGATATTCTAGGTCTTTATGCCAATGATTGATGCCCTGGCCTTTTAGAGGAACCTTGGATGAATGACCGGGCAGCCAGCTGTTTTGTGTCTTTTCTCACATTATTTTTTTTGGAAGTAAATTTCTTGTGCTTTCTTTGTACTCAAGAAAAATTATTTGCTTATTAGGTCTCTGAGGGAGTTGAAGACTATGTAGTTAAACATTCTTGTTAACAAATTCAGAAAAGAATCTTTCAAAGCTAATGTAAGCTGTATAACTTGAGAGTCAAAGAAAGATAGGTTTGTGTTAGTACTATGAGTTAGGATAAAAAGTGAATTAGGTAAACATTTTGGACTCCTGAAGATAGCATAGATATTAGAGTATTTTCTCTCAATTTGTCAAATGCTATTGGAATTGGCATTATTAATGTAATTTTGGCTGTATAGATTGTGTAAAGTTATTATATTTATTGTATATAGTTTATCTATGTTAGCTATCACCTCTTTTATTTTAGATTGAAGGGGGAAAATATTGTGATATTTTGTGTTCTGACAAGTAAAGCTTTCCTGGAGATTGGAGGGTGGAACTAGCCAGTAGTTAACCATAGCGATATGGATGCTTATATGAATAGATCAGAAGTAATAAAGCAAGGTGGAGGGAGACAGGAGCTCTGCCATTTTTGGTCTGAAAAGTCAGAGAGATAAAAGGTGACTGTGACTGGTCCTTTACTTATGATCTTTCAGCTTTTACCTTGAAATCTGACTCTGGATTTTATTATTAAGACTAATTAGGATTTCGAATAAAAGAGAAAACTTTGCCTATTCATTGGTAGTATATTGAAAGGAATTATATGTAGGAAGTAATACAAAATTGCGGGGTTTTGCCATGGAAATCTATTTGAAATAGCATGTGCCTCTTAATGAATTGGTATGACATAGAAAATATAGACCTTGGAAAATGAAAGGACTAGTTTGAATCTGTCATGTTTCTGGGATGTACAAATCTGAAGATAAGGAAAACCTAACAGATAAACATTCCATGGTAATGAGAGAGGTGGTCACCAGGGGTAGATGAAGAAAAAGGAAAGCAGAAATTCCACAACATTGTTGTGGTACTGTTGTATCAATAAAAATGTAGTCACTACTTCTTCACCAGTCTTTAAATACTTAAAGTGCATTTTTCTTTTATATTTTTTGGGTAAATTTTAATTCTAACAACATCTGGGTATTTTTTCAAATGTATTTGATTTCCCAGAATATAATTATATAAAGATATAATAATTATTTTAGGCTTATATACCAAATTTTATGGTAAATCCTAAACTGTTTTTAGAGAGGTTTGTATTTAAAATCATAGGAAAAGGGTTCTCTTTCATCTTCTGTATAAGGAACCTTAAAGACCCTATGGAATTGATACTTAAGTAATGCAAATTTTAATTACTGAAACTTCATCTAAAACTCCCAATTTCATTCTAAAATAAAAAGTTGAAAAAATTTACCACATTTGGACATATTGCCTTTAGTCTATAAATTGCATAATATATGATACAGTATAATGTGCCCCATATAACATTATCAAATCCATATATTTTAGAAGTCTAACTACTGTAGTTTTGATGACTAAGAATACTAAGATAGTAATTTCAAGGCCATATGATACAGGGTAGGATCAAAGCATAAAAATTCCATTAGTAAGTTTTTGACAAGTAAAAATATTTACCTTAATAATTTTATAACTTGTTAATTCGTTCTGATTATCATGAGGCTTATTAATTTTCAGAATTAAAATACATTGATGAGTAAACAAAAAGGATGTTGAATTATATTTTCTGTTTTATTTGTTACCATAATTTCAGAACTTGAGAAATAAGGAATAGTAATTTATTATAATTATTATTGGAATTCAGCAGCAAATATAAATTATGCATCTGTAGTGCCAACACAGAAGCTAGATGAACAAGTATTTACATCTAAACATCTTTATTCATTTGACGCAATTATGACTTGATTCAAATATTATTTGCATCTTTGTTTACCTTAATATATTCATACTTTTGTAGCTGTTATCAGCTACGACATACTCTAGTGATTTTCAATGCATAATACTATTTGAAGACATAAATATGAAGAATAGAAAACCTGAGTTTATTTCACCAAATTTCAAATGAGTAATTTAAACATATAAAAAGATTAATAAAAAATTATTTGACATGATGTGTATGCTTTATGAGTATTTAAATAAAAATATCACCAGAATATTTCTGATTTAAAAATAAAAGTGGAATACTTACAAGGTCCATAATTAAACATAATTTTGAGAAGTTAAACATTTGATCATTTATTAAACTATAAAAACATAGGAATCATTTATGTAAATTTGTTTAAATCTGATCACTAGGCAAAGAAAATTTCAACTCACTGAAACATCTAGATTCTTTTTCTTGAGTATAGAGTATTTTCATGCATATCATTATCTCTGTATATATATATATATATATATATGTATATGCACACATATATTATTGATAGATTGATATATAGATTCATAAATATATGCATACATAAGTCTAGTTCTGTTCAATGATAAAAGTGTAATTAAACTCCTGCTGTTTTAGCAAGAAGTTATCACATAAAAAGGAATATTAAACATGACCAACTGTACAATTTCAGGTAAACAAAATTGGCCAGGATCCAAAGGTTTTGTTCCTGAGAACAGCCATATGGCTACCAAATGGTCTTGAACTTACTCACTATTACTGCTTGTCTGTCTTTACCACTGTGTTGAAACATTCCCTTCATGGTGTAAATTACATATTTTCACCTTACCACCAAATCTACTATCATTGAGTTTAGAAATATGTGTTAAATGAGTGACCGTTCAGTAAGTTGAACTGAAAATTACATTGTCTGTCTTGACAAAACCCAGGTCATTAGCTGAGCTATGGTGGAAAGGTCTGGTAATGAAAAAATAAAATCATGATTATGGGAGATATTTATATTCTGGTGGTATGAGGACTTCTGAGTAATTCTCTAAACTGGGGGACTGGTCAATGGTCTTGGTCCAGAGTAGGGACAAAATTGAAAGGTATATTCTATAAATAGGTGTGCACAATATTGGTAAGGAATATGTGAATTTAAAATGATACTGAAGATAAGGAATCCCTAGGTAATTTGTCTCACTGAATCTCAATGAGATACAGGGGCAGAATTTTCAATGTCTTAATAGACCACCATTCAGAAAATAATGCACATTTGGGAATATGAAGCCGTTAGAAATATTTTCTCCCTCTTAGTAACAATGCTACAGAAACCACTGTGAAAATAATTGAAAGACTAACTTCCATATTAGGAAAGTTAACTTAATTTCTCTAAGATAATGAAGCATCTTACCTGATATATAGTACTGACCTGACTATATCAACTTTTACTTTTAAAATTACTCATTTCTATTGAACAGTTAACTTTATGTTGATCTTAGTTATACTATGTTCATTTTTGTTTACTTAAAAGATTTAATTTGTGCTTTTTCTTTTAAAATATACAAATTTTCAGATTTGACCTGGTATGAATTTTGGAGGTTGAGACAAGAGAATTTGTAGTTCAAGAACTTCCTTTACTGTACAATGAGCTAAAGCCAGGCTGAAATACTTGAGATTCTTTCTCTTTCAAAACACAGTATTTATATTACTCAGAGATGAGCTTATGACATCATTGAATGTTGAAGGTAGATATGATTTTTGGCTCACTCTAGAAGTTTTTTTATTGAATTACTCTCATAATGGACAATTTATTTCATCGAGATTAATAAAGACAGTGAACATTGTCGTTTATTATTATAATTATTTACCTTTATTAAGGCTTATAACATTAGATATTTTCTTATAAACCTTCCATTTGGAATTACATGCTACTAAAATTACAGATAAGAATAAGAATTTAGAATAAAAATTAGAAAGTCGAAAATAAATATTGTTGAATGAAATGAAAAATGCAAAAAGAGAATTCACTATGTATAACAAACCACTGAAGACAAACTAATATGTACAAGATTTTTTTACATATAAAACTAGCTACTTTTGTTTACCTTTGGGTAATGTACAGACCTTTGCTTTTTCTTTATGCTTTCTCCAATGAAATGCATATAAGAATTCAGAAGCAGTACAAACTGAACTTGATGGATAAAACTAAGAAGAGGGGACAGCATTCAGTTGGTATGGAAGGGGGTTGGATCTGGGAGGATTTGGAAGAGGGTATAAATATGACCAAAATAACATTCATATGAAATAATCAAAGAACTAACAAAACAAAAATAATAACTTAATTCTACTTAATTCTCAGCATTCATAATAAATATTTCTATCATTTTAGCTGGAGCATTAAAACACTGAATACTCAAATTCATCAGTGCTGTGAAAGCATTGGCTGCATTTTATGAGACCCTCAGGTAAAACTTAAAATAACTGTTTTACTCAGGTTTCTAATGAAATATAAATTATCAATTTATTGATGTTGACAATGTGGGCAGTGCTGCTTACTTCCTCTCTCATAAGGGTGGATTAAAGTGTAGGGATTTTTTTAATAAATACATGCCAATCTTCCTGATAAGGAAATAGAAGGGTCAATACAAAATCAAGACTCTAGCCAGTTAAGCCAGAGAAAATACTCCCAACAGCGATTATTATATGGAAATATGAAAACCAAAACACTAAGTAAGCTATAAATATTGTACATGGTTTTCACTAAATGAGCTGATACAAGAAGGTGGAAAATTTCTTACTTTGTTTTAGCTAAAATTTTTCAACTTGAGGAACAGGGACATTTTGTATCCTTAAACACTGACAAACATAACAAAGGTTTAATTTTGGTAGGTATTCATACATCTGAATATTCTAACATTGAAGTTAAAAGGTCTACAGCTACTTTGTAACTAAGGATGACCTAGAACTTAAATTAAATTTGTCTCTGCCTCCTTAATTATGGAATTACCGGCATGCACCATCATTCACCATCTCAAATATTTTTTGCTGGGTTTTATGTTTCAAATACAACTACTCTATTAGCTCATACATACCAGCTAGCGGTAAATAAGTTTATACATACTGATTTATTGGCCCCCTTGAGGAGAACTAGAAAGAGATTGATTTTATTATTTACTTTATAAGGATAATTATTATTTAATATTCATTAAACCCAGCTATAAAATGGAATGATTTTACTGAAAATGAAATATTTTTTATTATTTTGCCTTACAAAACATTGCAATTATGCCGCAAAATTATCTAAAATATAATGATTATGAGTATATTGGTCATATGGATACATTTATTAAAATGTAAAATAATTTTCATGTCATCAGATAATTTGTAAGGACACTTGACAATGATCTATGGCTCTGAATTGATTCTCTTTCAGCATAAAACAGAAATGCTATACTTGTTGGGTGAAAATATATATACAATACACAATTGCATTTATTCAATTAACATTTCAGGAAATAAATACTAATTATTGTTAAATAAAATTAGATGGTATCCACCATGCAGCAGATAATTATGATTTCAACTTTATGATAAATATTTAAGAAGAATAATTTTAAGAGTATTATTTCTTTTAAATATAGTTATTCCTTATTTTCATTAGGTATACCTATATTTTAATACCAAGAATAACAGAAAAGTATGGTTTCCATTTTTAATAGTCTGTTATACTCTTTTGGGAAATTAAAATTTTGCATGTTAAATTCTATGAGGAATAACCTAATGAACAATGTTTAGAAATGAAGAAATGTATAGTGTTATTAAAATGGAATGCAATTTTCACTAAATATATCAATTGAGTCTATTTTAAGCTCAAATGTTATTGATTTAAATACCACTTTAAGAAATAGTCTTCCACAGGGAAGCACAAACCAGTTGCTTATCTAATATGAAAACATACATACAAATAACTACATACATATGGAAGAAAAGCCAATTAATTCAATAACACTTTGATGATAGGTTGCCAAATAACCTTTATATGAAACATTTTTTTCATTATTAAAGTCTGATTTCCTGTATCTGAAAGGACTGTCTTAACTTTGAAGTATAATTCTCTTCATACTTTTTACCTGATAAGGTTTTACAATCATCTATCTGTGTAGAAGCACTTGTTTATGTTTCTCTTTTATTTCAATATCTTTAATGTTGAGAGCACACTTTCAAATACTGTCAGAAACAGAAAACAAGACACTCGGGTTTATACAGCATAACTGGAGCCATATCAATAAAGTTTGTAGAAGCTGAGATGGGGAACTCTGAACCATTAATATCATTTGTGTCCTAAATGTTAGTGAGGTTTCCAAGGTATAATTTTAATTGGCAATTCAAACCAGCAGCTTCCAAGATTTCATACCATCACAGAGTAGGGAACAACTTTGGAACTGGGCATACCTACTCAATAGTCTGTTCCTATTTGTCCTGTGAGAAATGACTAACAGCAGATTGGTCGTTTTAACCTAGATTGCTATGAATTGGAGTGACAGTGGCTTTACATTGCTTACCATTGTCAAAGCAGATTTCAGAATCAATAGCACTTAAAAATTGTGAAAAAAAAATAGAAGTGAAAACTATGCTAAGCTTTCTATGACAGATTTCTAAGAGTGAAAGTCCAAATCATATTCAAAATAAAAATCAAAGAAGATGTTAATTGTACAAATTCACTTTAATTACCCACTCTGTGATGGCATATCAGTAAACTCGAGTTTGTGAAACTATTCCAATGTTTAAATTAACAGAATTCATAGTTACACAATCACATGCATGTGCACTCACTGTTAAATTATGTATTTTAACAGGGAAAAACTGAAGTGCTTAGTGTACATACCACTGTTCTCTAGACAATTATATACTGGGAAGAGAACAAAGCACCTATTTTCCTCTTGCTTCAAAGGAAAGAAATGTGTGTCTTGTGAAATAAATTATCTATTCAAAATGAGAGCCCTTTATAACTACTTCAAAATATGTGCTTTTCTTGGGACATGTCTGAAACAGACACTGGGGACACAGATGCAATTTGAAACATTTCATTTCTACATTACTGGTATAGTCTCTGTTATTAAATAGTCTCTCCCAGTCAAAGGAAAAAAATAGAGTACTGAACTGTGTGTCAGGCAAAGGGAATTGAAAAACAACCCATAAACTCAATACTGCTTAGTCCAATTTATGAAGTTATTTGAGGCAGGTAATTCAGATACTGGAGAACAAAAAAAGCTGTCGTTCACTTAAATACCAAAAGATCTTATTGAATGCGGTTGATATCTCCATCTCAGGCAGGAAAGCTGTTTCATCTTCATTTTAACTTTGATTGCTGGAATAAGGAGTGACAGAGGGTTGACACGCTTTGCTTGTATATTTATTTTCTAGAGTGCTGTGATGCCACCATATTTTCAGGGCTTCTGGCCATCTCCTTTCTTATTTGAGAAACATTCAATGTGTGTAATGGACAGAATTTGGTTGTCATTACATCAAATTAACTCAGATTCCCCAAAAGGAAGTAGTCATAAGTGAAATATTTTGCACTATCTAACAATTGAGGATGTTATCATGTCTTCTATTATGATGCTCTTTGCAAAGAATAAGCAGTCATTTTTGAATCCATTCTGTAAATGATTTTTAATAACTGCTATCAATCATAGAATGACACAGCTCTTTCTGATATGTGATTCTTCTCTTGCCCTGTAACTACTGATTTTTGTTTCTGTCATAAGTTTGTTTCTTGATGGTCATGATCTGAAACTCTCATTCACTTAACAATTTCCTATTAACAAACTGAAGCAAATAAGCAGAATACAATAAAACATTTTTGACATGGAATATAGGTTGATAACTAAGCTCTATTTGCATAAATAAGCACCAGAAGTGAGGTTTCATTTAGACAAATAATTCAAATTATTTAGATCAAAGGATAGGTGGAATTCAAGAAATGGATCCAAGCAGTATACTGCACATTTCTTAAATAAGGATACAACTATAGTGTGGACTGTCTTCTTTCTATTTCACATGAGGCAGCTTTTCCTTATTTTCTATAATCTCTCTTGGCATGCACAAATTTCTTAGTAATATAATTTATAGACTTTTCCTTTTATCCTAATATGACATTTTATACTACTTCATCTTATAATTCTTTTATCTGATTCGTTATTCTCCTTGGACCACCAGATAAACATATCTTTGAATAGTTAAATTTTTCCATGGAAATAATTCTCATCAGTCTCTCATATCAACTGGGATTTTTCAAAATAAACAGCATGCTATCATGCTAACAGTCCTCAAATATAGCCAGTTTACTAATATTTCTAATTGATCAGGCTTGCTCTTTGTTCTCACAGATTAGTTTTAGAGAACAAACTTTCACAATGGAAAGTTTAAATATTAGATATCATGGAGTCAAATTTCTGCATCTGCATAAGAGAAATGTGAGAATTTAAAAGTAAATTCATATTTACTTTTCATATAAAATGATTAAAAATGACAAAATTAAAATGGAACAGTATCATATATTTTAAATGTAATTCCTAATATTGCCTTTCTATTATAACATGTTAATTTATTCACATTTATTATTAAGCTTTCTATATCTAGTGGATTAAAATGTATGATTATTTTCTCTTTCTTTTCGGTTAGAGGTCCTGGGCATTTGATCAAATTAAATTACATAAACTTTTTATCTGATATCTGTGAAATGAAATTGCAGACACCATTCCTCCCCTAACATTTCAATCCCATTTTAATGATGTCTACATTACCCAAGATGACATTGATCAATTTCTGTCATTTTAATGAATTAATTATGCCTGCTTTTTAAATCAGAAAAAAATAGGTGCTTTAGTTTTAGATGCAGTCAGTTTGAAGGATCAGGAGGATAAAAATATGACTTTGAGGTGATGTTGTACAGTCTCAGAGAAGATTGTTATCTGTTCAATATCAATCTATTAACACTCCAGTACATCATATCATATGACATGACCAGGCAAGTCTTGTCTTTGGAAAGAGATTGCTACCAAAATAGTTCTTATGATAGGAAATGTATAAGGTAAGGTTTTGAAAGCTCTAATATACTGAATGGAATTACAAGCATAAATATGAGTAAAGGTAAAATGGCAAGTATTATATGTTGCCATTTGATTATTGAGCTATTGAGCTATTTGCCATTAAAACCAAACTAGTCTGTTCTTTTT
>LOEQ01008864.1:80749-92591 GCA_001685075.1 Bramus lutescens
TTTGGATGTTCGTGACTCAACATTTACAATAGCATATAAAGATTTCTTTGAAAAATATGCATGGATATATATTCAGTGAAACACATGTTGGGAGGTTTGAAGATTCTTTGATGATCAAGATTTATATTCTCTTTGTTTTTTTCTTTAGTAAAAGTGAGTTTAGATACCAGTACCTATTATATATTGGAGGCACACGATATTTCCATCCTCATTAGTCATTTATATTTAAGTGCACATGCCTCAAAAAAGACTCAAAAGCCCATAATTTAAAATGGTAAAATAAGTATTTAAATAAAATTCATACAAAGTAAGGCATTTTGGGGGATTAATAGTGTTTCAATTTTCTACGAAATGTCAAGTAACTCATCTAGATGATACAGATACTTAAAAAATTAATGGCAAATTTATCATAATCAAAAGTTCATTTTCAAGGGTTCACATGAAAGTATATGACAAAGCAACCAACACACTAAAATTAGGAAGATATTGAGAAAAGATATGAGGCTCAGTAAGCCAAGCATTCTAGATTCATCCAACTAACATTTCAGTCAAATTCTATTATACTAAGCATTTGAACTTGTAAAACAATCTCTTGAATAAGATTTTATTTTTTTCCAAATAAAGAGAACAAGCATTTGTTTCTACCAGGTATATTTGCAGTAAGGGAGAAATGTAAATTGCAACATATTAATTGCTCATGCTACAGGTGTAATTCTATGTTTTGTTTCACAATTCCCATCCTTTTGTAATGTAACTTCTGTGATGGAAAAATCAATAGTAGCTACCATTTCTAGTTAAATTCTAACTATCCTAATGAGATTATTAAATATTCAACTTTAGTAGAATTTTTTCCATTATGTTTTTCAAGAATATTGAGAATCTAAAAAGATAATTATACTATGTTATATAATAAACTATGTATACATACACAGGCATAAAATTCACAAGTTAAATGCTAGGGCATTTCAATTCCATCCTAGGTTTGCGGAATTTCCATGTGATCTTCCACGCTAACCAATCTAGGTAACTACTATCAGGTAAATATATGAGTTGCAACTATTTTCAAATGTGACTAAAAAATATATGGCATAGAGTTTTCATAGTGTAACTCCAAAGAGATAATGTCTTTTAATTGCTTGGAAGCCATATGTGATGGTTTTCAACTCTAATCACAAAGGTCAAGCATCAGAGGCAAGTTGTTGTTCATGAGTTTAAAGACAACTTTAGATACATAGTTCCCAGCTAGCCTGAGTGACAGAGAGTATCATCCTGGCTCAAAAGATGAAACTAATTAATTGAAAATAAACCACTTTAAATAGGGACTCACATATTTGGAAAATAATAAATGTTATAAGTTATGAGTACATAAATAAATTTAAAAACATTCTATATTACAAATATATTGTAAAACATAATATACTTAAGGATAGAGCAATACATAGTCTAAGTATATAATTTGCATAAATGACTTCTATTTGATTATTCCAGGTACCTAGTATTATGATTTATAATGTTTCCAATGTTTTTCCTACTATAATCTGAATTCTAGGGTCAATGCTTAATCAGATAATTATTGACAAAGCTGGGGCACAGAGTGTTGTTCTGCATAGAATTTAAATTTAGTTACACATAAACTTCATTCTCAATTTGAATTATTTTGAACAGATGTCTTAGAGTGCTTTTTATATCCATAAATCTGCTTCTTTTATAAACAGTTAGAGAAGATTACCAACTTCAGTGCTGTTAATAAAACTAAACTGTATTATAGAATCATGTTAAGTGTAATACTTTGATATTGTTATTACAATCATGTGTAAGAGTTGCATTAACAATATCTTAACATAAATATATTCATATATGTTTATATAGACAGTATTAAAATCGTATCAAAAGTCTGCTTGTTTTAATAACTATTCAGCAGGTTTATTCTATAGCAATACATAATCTTCAAGTTTAATAAATATTATACATTTGCAATGAATTACTTTCATGCATAATAGACAAAATGTAATGAAGGGTTTTTGCAAAATCAATTGCTAGATAAGAGCCGTTTATCATTAGTTTAAAAAAATAGTATATTAAGATTGGACATTACTAGTTCATTGACCCTCTCAAATCTGACCTCATGCTCTTGTGAATAGAAAAAAGTGATCACATTTGTATTCTTTTATTTTCTGGTGCAAGAAATGAACCTAAGAATATTTAAGAACTTCTAAGAGAAAACTGAACAAGAAAGGCTAATTATGTCTATGTAATAAAATTATCATTTATGCCTTTAAATTTTTCTTTGATGTCATTGACCATCTCAAGAAATTATTAGTTTTTCTCTGTTTTCTTTTCTGCATAGAAACCTGAGCATTAAGAAAAAGGGTTTCATGAAGATGCCCTAATTAGGATTGAGTGCCATACATTCTCTCATTCCTTGTATATTCTTCAGTTTTGTGTCTCTGTGTCAATTCTTATCAGAGGCAAAAAGAATTTTCCCTGAGGGCAAAATGATACACATACCAATATACTGTTAAAATCATTTTATTAGGGAAATAATTAGTCTTTTTCCTGTATGTCATGATCAATATTGTATTAGGTTTTTAAATCATTTTAACAGTACTAGGTTGAGGTCCATCATCTGGTATGGTCCTTAAGTCCAACCAAAGGGTGGTTGGTTATTCCCATAACATTTCTGCCACTATTGTTCTAATGTATCTTGAAATCAGCTTTCTGTTGTGGGGTCTGGAGCTGGTGATATGATTGATTATCTTTTTCTTCCGGTAGTTATGCATATCGCTTTCCAGTACCATGATACTGATGAGTATATATGAAGCTTCTACTTGAGCACCATCTCAATTTCTCCAAAAATCATTTTTAATATACAATAAGTCCTTACAATTGAGTTTTAGAGAGCGATGCTTAAGCTTGTCAATAGCCTATGATGTTTGCAAGTATCTGTAAGATCCCCATTGAACAACTCAACACGATGTAACTCCTTCCTTCTGCTGGAGTTTTACTTGATGTTATGTCTAATTGTGTCATTGTCATTGAGAATCATCCAGAAACAACAGGAGTGAAGAACATATTAGCTGTCAGAGAAGGAAAGCTTGCTCAAGATCTATACAAGTTCAAAGAAGGCAAAATCATAGAATTCAATAAAGAAATTGGAAGCAAAGTTTCACCCTAAACAGAGACACTATTTACAGCTGATGTTTCTGAGCAAAGGGAATATCAGTTTTCTCCAACAGAATGTCACTGGATGACACAGGACATTGCATACACCAGCACCAAATTGAATTTCTTGAGTTTTTTGTTGTTGTTGTAGTTTGTTTCAGTTTCATGTGTGTGTTTAGGGGTGGGTTAGTGTTGGTTGTTTTTTGGTGTTTTTTTTTTGCCTTAGAAAATTGTTTATTTTAATATTTGGATATTTTATTTTTATTTACAGGTTTTGTTCCTTTTCATTTGAGGTGGGGAGGGACAGAGACAGTCACGGTGATAGAGACAGAATAGGAAGTTGTGTGGGAAGGAAAATGGGGAGGATCTTGGAGAAGCTGGGGGAGATGATTAACATGATGAAAATACATTGCATGAAAAACAATCCTTTAAAGAAAAAATTGTAGAGAAGAAAGCGACCTGAAATATTGTACTTGATTGACTTTTTTTTTTTTCAAAAAATAAAACACCACAGTTGCTTTGACCAAAAAAAAAAGTGCTATAGAGTGAGGGGATCCTTCAGGTAGGAACTTATCTTCTGGTAAATATGAGGACCAGAGTTCAGGTAACCAGCGTCATGTCAGTCTTGGCAGGGAGAGCACATATCCTTTAACATATCACTGTGGAACACACAGATGAATTCTGGGGATTCCATGGATAGATATTTTAGTTGAAATGATGATTTCCTTATCCAAGAAACTACTTATCTAGGAATTAAGATGGAAAACAACAGAGAAAAACATTCAGTGTTGACCTCTGTTCCACACATGTGCAAGCCCACCACATCACATACATGCATATGTATGAATATATAAGCATATATATACATTAATACACATAATAACATTTTTAATGTGAGAAATTGTGGGGCTATATCTGGTTTTACTTGGAATGAATACCCTGACTATCATTAGAGAGATTGAAGTTAATTAATTTGAAATTAAATAATTAAATTAGTTTTGTGATTTTTAAGTTTTTTTAAATTTCTTTTTTTTGAAAAAAATTCAGCAACAGCAGAATTTAGTCAAATTTACATAGCTGCACAACACACACATATCTGCTTATAGCCTCCTATTAGTCTTTCTTCTGTTTTGGAATAGTCCTAATTTTAACTCTGATTGCATAACTTGATTTTCTACAATTGTCTTAGCTACAGTTACTATAGTTGTGATAAAATTCTATGAATAATAGCAACTCATGGAGGAAAGGGTTATTTCACTCACTGTGTTATCACAGTTCATCATCCTTGGAGTTTAAACAGGTAAGAACAAAACTCAGACTGGGCAGGAACCTGGATCAGGAGCTGTTTCAGAGATCGTGGCAGAATACTGATTACTAACTTGCTTCCATTGCTTATTCAACTTGTTTTATTATAAAATCTAGGATCATCATCCCTGGGGTGGCCCCACACACAGTGGGCTTTGCTTTCCCACACCAACTTCTAACTAAGAAAATGCACCACATGCTTACTTATAGCAAGATTTTGGAGGTACTTTCTCCATGACATTTCTTTTTTTTGGATTGCTCTTACTTGTGGCAAGATGACATAAACCTTGCCAGCAAATCAATTATACCATTTTCTTCTTCAGCATTTATTGCTGTTTTTTAATTAATAATTTCTGTCTCAGAAAAGATGACATGTTCAGTCATCAGAAAATTGCAAACCAGGGTTGTTTTTAGTACATTTTTAATTCAGGGAAAATATGTACATGGATAAGGGTTAGACGTTATAAGTCTAGAAAGAAAACTTAATGAATAGATGTGTACTCCTCTTGAAGAGGACCTGAATTCAATTCCTAACACCCCAATCAGAAAGCCACAATAACCTGCAAATTCTATTCCAAGAAATCTATTACCCTCTTCTCACCTCTGCGAGCACTGTACTCCTGAGTAGAAAGATGCGCTCACACACACCCACATAAACACATAATTACAAAATAACTCAACAGTTTATATATGGTAATATACATGTACACAGAAATTTGCATGCAATAACAATTGATGAAAAAGAGATTTGAATTTGAAGGAGAGCAGAGGCAGATATATGGGGGATGGATTGAATGTATGAAAGGAAAGAAGAAAGAAAAGATGTAGTTGAAATACAGTGTCAAAAATAAGCACAAATGAGTAAATAGGAGACCAATTTGATTTGAAGCCTTTAAATATTTTTGATGAGAAATAAATTGGTCATTTTAAGGTTATTCAGTTGTTGGCATAAAGTAATATTATTTTACTCTTCTTTACTTGTCAATTGACAGTCTGTTAAAGACTTAAATTTTTGTATCTGAAAACTATTTTCTTAGACCTTAGTCCCTAATGCCTTGGTGTTTGGAGCTTAGCTTGAGAGAAAACTGGTTCAGATAAGGTCATCACAATGGATTCTCCATAATATATCCTTGACACTATACAAAGAATAGCATTGCCTGAGGAATCAGCTCAGTTTATAATAGACTTGATAGGTAAAAAGAGGAAACATCTGGAGATCTACATCACTTACTGAAAAGCCAGTGCATTGCCACACACCTGGTATCCTTGATCTGTGAACATGAAGACAAACGGATTCAAAGAGCTAATTGGCCAGCACTGGCCAGCAAACCAAGAAAAGAAATCAAGGAGATCTGCTTTCAATAAGAGATTCTTTCTCTTTTTATGTTTTTTTAATCTATTATTTTTATTAAGCTCTACATTTTTTATCTGCTTTCCTTCCTACCTCTCTCCTCCCTTTCAACAATCTGCCAAGGTCCCCATGCTCACAATTTATTCAGGAGATCTTGTCTTTTTCTACTTCCCATGTATATTAAATCTATGTATATCTCTTTTATGGTCCTCATTGTTGTCTAGGTTCTCTAGGATTGTGGTTTATGGGATGGTTTTCTTTGTTTTATGTTTAAAAACCACTTATGAGTGAGTACATTGTCTTTCTGGGTCTAGGTTAGCTCACTCAAAATGATGTTTTCTAGCTCCTTCCATTTGCCTACAAAATTAAAGATGCCATTATTTTTTTTTCTGCTGTGTAGCATTCCATTGTGTAAATGGAATCCATTTCCATTCTTCATTCAAAGAGCATTTAGGTTGTTGCCAGTGTCTGGCTATGACAAACAATGCTGCTATGAACATAATTGAGCACATGCCTTTGTGGCACGATTGAGCATCCTTTGGATATATCCCCAAAAGTGGTAACACTGGCTCTTAAGGAAGGTTGTTTCCTAATTTTCTGAGAAATTACCACACTGATATCCAAAGGGACTGTATCAGCTTGCATGCCCAGCAGCAATGCAAGAGGGTTCGCTTTACCCCACAACCTCTCCAGCATAAGTTGTCATTAGTGATTTGGATCTTGGCTATTCTTACAGGTGTGAGATAGAATCTCAAAGTTGTTTTGACTTCATATGGAAAAGCAAAAAACCCAGGATGGCCAAAACAATCCTATACAATAAAAGACCTTCAGGAGGCATCACAATCCCTGACTTCAAACTCTACTACAGAGCTACAGTACTGAAAACAGCCTGGTATTGTCATAAAAACAGACAGGAGGACCAAAGGAATCAAATCAAGGAACCAATAGTAATCCACACATCTTCTAACACCTGATTTTTGACAAAGAAGCAAAAATTTTCAAATGGAAAAAAGAAAAGCATATTTAACAAATGGTGCTGTCATAACTGGGTATTAACATTTAGAAGAATGAAAAGAGACCTATATCTATTACCATGCACAAAACTCAGGTCCAAAACCTAGTTTCTGGAGTTGTATTTCGGTCGGTGTGACTTGGAATTAGAAGAGAAAATGGGAAGTACACTTAAATGCATTGGCACAGGAGACAACTTCATAAATATAACCCCAGCAGCACAGACACTGAGATAAACAATTAATAAATGGGACATCTTGAAAGAGAAAAGCTTTTGTAGAGCAAAGGACATGGTCAACAAGACTAAACGACAGCCTGCAGAGTAGGAAAAGATCTTCACTAACCCCACATCAGACAGAGGTCTGATCTCCAAAATATTCAAAGAATTCAAGAAATTGATCATCAAAAGAACACATAATCCAATAAAAAAAAATGGAGTACAGACTAAACAGAGAACTTTCAACAGAGGAATCTAAAATGGCTGAAAGACAATTAAGGAAATGTTCAACATCCTTAGTCATCAGAGAAATGAAAATCAAAACAGCTGTAAGGGATTCGCTCTTAAGAACAGCAAAAGGAAGGTAGAGAAGAGACTGAGAAGATATGGACCTTCCTTTACACACACACACACACACACACACACACATACACAAATGCTTGTATGTCATTACACCCACGTATTTTTCTATATACAAACACATGAGCAAGTGTTTATACAACATGTGCACACACATACACACACACAAAGATATATTAAAGCTAACTGTTTAGAGAGGAAACCATCAAAAATTTGCTATAAAAATGAGAAATCCCTCAACAACAACATATTTTTCAATACTATTTCTTGTGCTTGTCAGCTGTCAAAACTGGGAGCAATGATTATTGCTGAAATGTTCAGTATATGGTATTTTGTTAGCACAAAGTAATTCAATAATCTTTATTATTTATCCTGTGGAGAATACATGTTTTAGAATATATATTCAGAAATTTAGGTTATAAATTTGCAAATAGAAAGTTAAGGAATTCTTATTAAATAGTATATGGGAATAATTTGACTAAAATCCCTAAGAACTTTAAGCAATTTCTTTGCATAAATTATTTCTATAATGAGTAAATGCATTTTTATAAAAGGATTTATAGGACTGTCTGTGTGTGGGGGGGGTCTAGGATAGAGGTTGATATAAGTTGAGGTTTTTCACTGATTTCCTCCTTAACTTTGTTTGAGACAGAATCTCGTGCTGAGCCAAGTTCTCACACATTGGTATATCCCAAATTTAAATCTCTTTGCTTTCCCTATATTTTCAGTACTTATCAGAGTGTTAATCACTGCTTTCAACTGAAAGCATTCTGTCAACAATTGGCATTCCATTTATTTTTAAAATGAATGATTCTACAAGGGAAAATGAAATGAGGTACAAAATTTTCATCTGGACTTCCACTTTTGGTCACAAATTTGAATTCTCCAGTAGGAAGATTACCAAAACAAGTATGTCATCTACTTTAAAATTAAATACTAAGTGCAAGAATAATATCCCATGTTTTCATTTCCAAAGAGAAGATCCCTTGCTTTATCAATTTGTATGGAAATTAGTCTTCTTTTTGATGTAGAAGAGCAATATCTAAGCAATCATAAATCATTGTCACTGTGTTCTGAGTGAATGTATTATTCTTAAAAGTTTGTCTCTCACAGTCTTTTTTCTTTTTTCCATCATTTCTTCCTTCCTTTTTCCCTCAGAAACACAAAATAGAGATATTTAAAAAATTTATAAAATTTAATACAAGTAAACATAATTATAATTATACAAACTTAGTAGCTTTAACTATTTTTTTCTTAAAATAATCTGTTTCAATGAACGTTAATGAACGTTGCTTTGAATCATAATTGTACAAATAGTTTGTTGTCAGGGTTTCAAATTATCAGACATGCTGTATATATTCATTGAATGAAAATGCATTAAATACTAATACTCTGTTGGTTTATGGTTATATATCAGTCCTTTCTCTTTGATGTCAGATAAAAATGGAAGCATTTACATAAAGCAATAGCTAAAGTTCTGCAAGTACAATTCATCTTCTGTGTATCAGAAATGTTCGTCTCAATTTTTCTATATACTTCTACAGCTATAACCTAAGAAACCCCGAGCTGAATGAATGTATTAGCCACCCTGGTATCTGATGCTGTTATCAATTCAGCCAGTGTTTACTCAATCTAAAACTCACAGTGCATCCAACAATGTCCCTAACACTCAGTTGATTAAACAGGCATGCAAGCAAGTAACTCTCACAGAGCATACTAAGGAGGCAATACATGAATTGCTTCGGGGTTAACACATATCTGTTTGAATGTGATGCTTCGTTAAGGGACCAGTGAGATATTTTCAGAGCAATTCTTCAAAAGAGGCATTTTATTTGCATTTAAAACATCCCATTTATAGATTTGTTTTAGCATTATTTTGAGCTTCATTTTCCACGAAAAACTAGCTGTTCTGTTTCTTACCAGAAATTAATTTCTAGAAAAGTCCTTTAAAATGCAGAATGAGGGGCATAAGGGATGACTTGGAGCAACTGCTTCCTTTGCCGAGGACATAGGTTCCATTCCTATCATCTGCATAACCTTTCAAAGCAGTTTATAATTCATCTGGCATCATTAGACATTACGGAATTATGGTCCTATGCCTAAAATAAAATAAATAATTCTCTAAAAACTCCAATTTAATATGATTAGTCATTTTTAATCGAGTGAACAAAATGATTCAGATGTGTCTGCTTGGGGCACAATCTCCAGGGACATACATTAATTTGTGTATGAACTTCCATTTTGCACCTGGAGGGAAGTGCTGACTGCCTCTAGTGTATTCTAGGAAGGGTAAATATCAATCTTTCTTCATGAAATCATAATTCACGTCCCTAAGTAAATACAAATATAGCAAGCCTCTTATGAAAATATAAGCAACTTTATTTTAAGACAAAAAGGGCAGAATACTATATATGGAACATGACTTTCTAGTTCAGAGTATGAGCCGATTGAGACAAAAATTTCTTTCCAAAAGCAAAAGACAAAAGACATAAGCAATAGAATTGATTTTATTATATTCCATTTGATTTAAGCATTTTAAAATGCATAATATTGTCATAATATAATCTATATGGATAAAGAATTTGGGCAAGAAATCATATAAAATTCTAGAGTTAAGTCTCATGAAATTATTTACAGAAAGGAACAAAAGGTGCTTTATTCTTTTTGATTATATGTCCTAATATAACAATTCTTCATATGTGATAAATTCAAAATCAAATGTTGCAAGTCTAAAATCAGTTCAGATCAGATGAGGAAAGAAGCATGAATCTTGAGCAAGGTGCTCAGAAATGCATTAAATCCCTCAAATCCTTCGGACACTTCATAATGAAAGACATGCTGCTGAACATCTTGGAGCTGTATTTAGAGTCATAGCGATAATCTATGTGCAAGAAAATTGGCACTCACTCAACAGACCTAAAAGCCCAGCCTCTAGTTCTTTGCTAAAATCCACAGGATCTAGAAAAGATTAAAGTACCCTATATTTTTCTGGACCATGAGGCAGGCTTCAGGTAATATTTTTCATTGCGTTTTATAAATTGGTGAGATTCTTGGTGTTGACGATCTCCCTTGCAGTCTTTCTCTCAGAAGTATGATGATCTCATTCTGTAAATTTTCAGTAATGTATAAACATCACATGCAAAAACTTAATTAATAAACATAATTAATGACAAAAATCTCATATTAATCTCAAAAAGTGGGAAACAACTGTTTCACAAAATATACAACTTTAATAATAAAATGTCTTTAAGGTAGTAAATATCTGTGATAGATCTATAGTCAATGACATACTAAATGGGAAAAGCTAGAGGGATCCTTAACAATCATAAATGAGATAATACTGCCTTCTATTACTACTTTTATTCACTATTTGAAATTTTAGCTGGTACAAGAATTGTAATTTAAATTATAATGAGATACCATCCCACCCTAACAAGAATGGTACTCATTAGGAAACCAAATAAACAATAAATGCTGATGAGAAATTTTACTGACCATATACCTATGTGCCCTGAATTTAATTAATAATTTTGGAGAATTTTGTATATATTGCTTTAATCACAATTATTTTCTTCCCATAGCTCCACCCAGATGTGTCACCTTATTCCTTTAATCACACAACATTGTGTCAACATCTTCTAGATTTTACACACATAAAGGCCAGTTTGTGCTTTTCATGTGGTCTTTGAATTATGAATTTCTTCTGCAATATGATTGGTCTATCAGGGGACACACTATTAATAAAAAAAAATTTTGTGGATCCTGTACAAGAAGATTCATCAGAGGGGTGAGTGTGTTCTAACTGGCCAGTAGAAGCCCTGGAAAGAGAGCACGACATTCCTCAACCCACTAAACCTTCTAGTCATTCTGCAGAAGATTCTCTCCCTGGCTACTGCCTCTCTCTTCCTATCCAATCCCAGCTTGCTCCCAAACACCCATTCCCTATATGGGGGGTCATAAGATCCCCCAGCTCACCCAGTTATGGAGCTGGGATGGGGTGGTGAGTGCAACCTGGCAGGAGTTCATTTGTTTCACTAAGCCTGCAAGCAGCAAGCTAATCCTTTTTGTGTGTAAGGTTCCTGGTTAGCAAGGGGCCCTGACCCTGTACCAGATCACACATATGTAAGTATTTGAAGGAAGAGATGGGCAGGCTCCAATGCAAGAATTCCTCCAACAATCTGAAAAACAACTTGATAACACCAGAACCCAGCGAACATACAACAGGAAGAATAGAACACCCTAATCCAGAAGAAGTAGAAAAAATAGATATTATGAAAGTGATAGAGTCCCTTAAACAGGATCTGAAAAAATTCCTTAAAGAAATGGATGAGAAGAATAAGAAAAAGTTTGAAGAAATGAATAAATCCCTAAAAGATACCTTTGGAAACCAAGAAAAAAACAATCAAACAGAAAATGGAAACAGTTCAAGACTTGAA
>LOEQ01008864.1:114587-127568 GCA_001685075.1 Bramus lutescens
CCTCTCCAGCAAAGGCTATCATTGGTGTTTTTGATTTTAACCATTCTGGCAGGTATAAGATGGTATCTCAGCATTGTTTTGATTTGCATTTCCCTGATCACTAAGGAAGCTGAACATGACTTTAAGTGTCTCTTGGTAATTTGAACTTCTTCTGATGAGAATTCTCTGTTTAATTCGGTGGCCCATTTTTAAATTGGGTTAATTAGAATTTTAAAGTCTAGTTTCTTGAGTTCTTTATATATTTTGAAGATCAGACCTTTGTCTGATGCAGGGTTGGTGAAGATCTTCTCTCACCTTTTTGTCTTAATGACAGTGTCCTTGGCTTTACAGAAGCTTCTCACTTTTAGGAGGTCCCATGTATTCAATGTTGCCCTTACTGTCTGTGTTACTGAGATTATACATAGGAAGTGGTCTCCTGTGCACATGTGTTGCAATCTACTTTCCCCTTTCTCTTCTATCAGGTTCAGTGTGGCCGGATTTATATTGAGGTCTCTAATCCATTTGGATGAAAAAAGTGTGGAATATATACGCATTAGAGTACTATGCAACGGTAAAAAAAAAATGACATATTGAATTTTGCATGCAAATCGATGGAAATAGAAAACACCATCCTGAGTGAGATAATCCAGACCCAAAAAGATGAATATGATATGTACTCACTAATTTGTGGACTTTAGCCATAAACCAAGGACATTAAGCCTATAATTCACAAGCCCAGAGAAGGTAAATAATAAGGTGAACCCAAAGAAAAACATACATAGATCCTCCTTGAAATTGGAAGCAAACTTGATTGCCAGGCGAAAGTTGTGAGTATGGAGGTGGGGACAGGGTTGGGGGTGAGGTTGGAGGAATGGGAGAGGGTGAGAGGGAAGGGAGAAGGGAAGAACTGGCAACAGCTTGGAGGAGTGGGAAGGTGGAGATGGGGAAGAGCAGATATAGGAACAGGGAAGAAGATACCTACATTAAGGGATCCATTTTAGGGTTGGCACGAAACTTGGCTCTACAGGGGACCCCAGGTTTCCACGGGGATGTCCCCAGCTTGGTCCTTGGGCAGCAGAGGAGAGGGTGCCTGAACTGGTCTTGACCCTCTATCACACTGATGATTATCTTGAATATCACCATAGAATCTTCCTCCAGCGAAGGATGGAGATAGAGACAGAGACCCTCATCAGAGCAAAGGACTGAGCTCCCAAGGTCCAGTTGAAAGGCAGAAGGAGGTAGAAAACGTGCAAGGAAGTAGAGACCACGAGGGATTGGTCCACCAACTGAGACAGTGTGCCTGTTCTAATGGGAGCTCTCCAAATCCAGCTGGACCTGGTCTGAATGAGCATGTGATCAAACCGGACTCTCTGATTCTGGCTGACAATGGGGGCTGACTGAGAAGCCATTGATAAAGGCACTGGGACTTGTTTTAAGGCATGTTCTGGCTTTCTGGGACCCTAGTCTATATGGATGCACAGCTTCCAAGGCTGTAGGGGGGAGGACCTTGGACTTCTCACAGGGCAGGATTCCCTACCCTCTCTCAAGCAGGGAGAGAGAGGGAGGAGGGTGTGTGGGGGAGTGGAAGGGCATTGGGAGGAAGGAAGGACGTGTAAATATTTGAATGGAAAAATAAAAAAATAAAAAATCTTCAAACCAAAATAAATAAATAAACAAATAAAAATTTAAAGAAAAGTTCACACGGAGTGATACTATTAGAATGTGTGGCTTTCTTGAAGTAGATATGACCTTGGAGGAGGATCTGTGTAACTTTGGACTATGAGGTCTGGTAGACAGTTCTCTTCCTGGTGCCTGCAGAAGTAGAACTCTCAGCTCCTTCTCCAGCACCATGTCTATCCACACTGTGCTATGATAATAATTGACCAAACCTCTGAAATGACTAGACAACTCAATTAAATTTTCTTGCATAATAGGAAATATACATTATATATACAACATATATTTACATATATATGAACAAATAAATTAAAGTGGATACTTACATTTTCTATTGGAACCTAGAGGCATTATACCTGCATATCCTACTATCAATATTACTACATATTTAAATATTGTGCAAATCATTTTCAAGTAGTAGGACAAAAACTTATAATATGCAAAGATCACATAATATACAATTCGGTCAGGTGTGTGTTTCTTACACAATTGTGACAAAATTATTTTATTTATTCCAGCTATTATTTCACTCAAGGTAAATTAAATAATGCAATTTTTAAATGGGCCAGCTTTTTATTTTCTACATAGACTTAGAAACTAGACTTCCTTCCCCTATTCTGCTCTACTCTGAAATTTTCTCCTGCCTCCAGCTTTTTTGCTTCCCTGTTTAACATTTGCTCATCTAAGTTTTCCAAAACTAATTTGTGGAATTATAGATATTAGTGTATATAAACTGTGAATTTTTGATAAATAGTTAAGTTATTTTTATATATTAAATGAAAATCAGCAGGCATTCCTTTCAATATATTGGCTGTGAGAGGGAAAGTGAAATCAGCATGGAATCTATTTTGTTTTTCTACAGAAGTGACAAAATTGATCTGTTGTTTATTGACAAGGTAAAGCTTGAATGGACTTGATTTTACATCCGTTTGCAACATGTCTACTGCAACAGCTTAAACTGTGACTTAAACACTTAACATTTGAAACTGCAAGTACAAATTATACCTAATCATTAATAAATTGGTTTAAACAGTACATGATAATATTTCAAAAAGTATTTATTTTCTTGTGCAGAAAAAAAAACCTAACAAAGTAAATGTCTCAAGCAAAACTAAACTTATGCCCTGATTTCCTAATGCTTCGGTTTCCCATAATAGAAAATCAAGAAATTTTGAGAATCTCCAGAGGATTTCAGAATGACAGAAAAAATGATTTATATTGGAATAAATTGCTTTTATTATATAGGTAGAGATGAGATGAATATTTCTAGAAGTGCATACATAAATTTAAATATATTTTCAAAAACACCAAGTATCTAGCATTTCCCACAATATTACTGTGGCATTATGAAGTCAATTTGATTTCCCAAATGAATGAATAGGCTCCCACCATTTTACTTATTCAATGGAGAAGTGAATGGATGATAATTTATAGTTACAATTTGTAGTTGTCATTGGAAGAAGGAATGTAGTGAGATATGAAAGTATAGATATTTTATTTCCTAAAATTTCATTCCATTCACTTTCTATAAATATTAAGATTCTTTCCATGATTTTCTTCCTAAATAAATTAAGAAATGGCTGCTTTTTTCTTCTAATTACCAAATGCGTGGCAAAACGAAACTGCTTTGTTCATTAATTAAATTAAAGACAAGTTTAATTTATTTTAAATTAAAACAAGAAAGTAGTTGTACAAAACACCATTAGTGTACTATGGTAGGACAAATACTGTAGTATCTTATAAATAAACTCAAAATATGTCAGGACAAGCTAATAAAATAAAAATTTTTGAGCCATAAACTTGTCTAATTAAACTTCAGACTTAATTAGAACAGTGACATTATTAATTAAAAGGATTATATATTTATGCTCACAGTGCCTGAAAGAGGGAAGGAAATAATATTTCCTTTTATTAAGAATAGCTTAGCAATCACTAGCTATCCTTTAGTGTTTGACTCCTTCAAAGATGTGGAGTGAAGATTTCTATCTCCAAAGGGGTAAACATATATCCTAATTAAGAAATATGAAAAAGAGTTATCAAAATATGACAAATGGCACTGTTGTAGAGATATAAATATTGTCTGAATTTACAACTATTCGGTTTTACTTTTGAACAAAACTGCTAATAGAAATCACATATTTTAATCACTCTAGGTTGAAAAAATATGCTTATATATAGAAGAGATTTAGATTTAGAGAGATAAAGTAACAAATAGAACAATCAATTTCTCTGGGATGACTATTACCTCATTCAGTACTTAAATGTACAGGACCACTTATTTTAAGTAACCTCCATCTTAACCACAGGCAATAACAATTCAAAGTTTTCTAAAAAGCTCTTTATTCTAATATAAAATCCCTGATATTATAATATGGCGTTATTAATACATAAAAATTAAGCATGCTTAAATTGTAGATACCTTAATATTTTTGTCTAAATAACTTTAATTTTCATAACAGTAGCCCCACAATTAATCATTTGCCTTAACTAAGCTGCTTAAGTCTAATTAATTTTTTTATTATTGAATTGACAGGTGTGGAAGAAATACCTGCCTACAGTCTACAACCCCAGAGAACATAGACAAAAAAGAAGACCCTAACAGAGACAGAGGCATACAAGGATCTATATAAGAAGGAGGGGAAAAAAAGATCTCTTGAATAAATTCAGAGTGTGGGGGTCATGGGAGAAGGTACAAGGCCACAAGGGAGGAAAAAATGGAGTGGAGGAAAATGTTCAACTCAATAAAAATGATGAAAAAGACTACATATTAAAGCTTTATTATTTTTCCAAATTTGATTCATAAACCAATATGTATAATTTTTATAGGTTATAATACATATGCTAAAATGTAAAAAAATAATTTTTAAATGAGTCATAGCAAAATTGGGTTTAAAAATCTGCTTTTCCTTTCTTTTTTTTTATTTCCTTCCTTCATTTTTTTTCTTGACCAGTGAAAGGTTTTTTTTGTTCTTTTTTATTGAAAATTGAATCTTCTTCCATACAATATGTCCCAACCACAGTTTCTCATTGCTCCACTAGGATCACATCCCTTCAAACCTTCCACTCTCTGTTTTCCATCAAAGT
Source organism: Bramus lutescens (assembly GCA_001685075.1). Classification (NCBI taxonomy): domain Eukaryota; kingdom Metazoa; phylum Chordata; class Mammalia; order Rodentia; family Cricetidae; genus Bramus; species Bramus lutescens. Next base: position 119,328 of record LOEQ01008864.1, read on the forward strand.
TAGCAGGCCTCCAAGAACAGCAATGAAACAGATAAAGAGAAAACCTTGACAACAAGGCAAAAGTCCTTTTATTGATACTGGATGAGACAACCCAGTAGGATGAAAAGGGTCTCAAGAGCAAGCAAATGCATTAGAGAAACACCTGCTCCCACTGTTAGGTGTCTCACAATAACCACAAACTAACAACTATAGCATATTTGCAGAGGGTGTGAGAGATACCCATTCATGCCATATGCTTGCAGTTTTAGTCTCCTTCATTACATTTGGTATAGAAAACTTTTCTGTTCCCTTTTCCATGAGATTTCCACAACTCTGAGGGGACATCTGATAGCAACCCCTAGTTTTGACTGTCTCTCCTATAATGTCTGGATGTGAGTCTGTGCACCCTCTGCAATCTGATACTAGGGAAAGCTTCTGTGATAATAACTGAAAAATATACAAATTTATGAGTGTAGCAGATTATATTTAGGAATTATTTCATTGTGTTTTGTTCTGTTGCCAATTGTGTTTAGTTTTACACTAGGTTTCTCACCTTCCAGTCTCAGGCTCTTGGATACTGTGGTTTGAAAGAAAATGCACCCCAAAGGGAGTTATACTATTAGTAGCTATTGCATTTTGGAGGAGGTGCGTTCTTGTTGGAAGATGTAGAGATGGGTGTTGATGTCTCATATATGCTCAAGTTACATCCAATGAGACAGACCACTTCCTGTTGCCTGTGATTNTGGTTTGAAAGAAAATGCACCCCAAAGGGAGTTATACTATTAGTAGCTATTGCATTTTGGAGGAGGTGCGTTCTTGTTGGAAGATGTAGAGATGGGTGTTGATGTCTCATATATGCTCAAGTTACATCCAATGAGACAGACCACTTCCTGTTGCCTGTGATTTAATATGTAAGCCCATGGGAAGTCCTTTGGCACCTATGCTGACCCACAGACTCAAGCTTTTTACGATGAATAAATCTTGTCCTTTTGCCACAAAGCAGCCTTAAATGCTAGGGAGAGGATTCAAGGACTAGAAAAACAAATTGAATCATATACTAGCGTTAAACAGGGCCAGAGAGAACCCTTTAGTGACTTTTTACAAAGATTGACTAAGTGTACAATAGGAGTAACAGACCCAGAAACTAGATGAGTACTTATTGAATTTCTGACTTTTGAAAATGCCAACTTAGAATGCAAAAAAGATACTTGGGCCTTTAAAAGTTAGATCATCACCAATGGATGAATGGATCCTGCATGCCATGAACATTGAGACATTTGACTAAAATAATGACTCTTGGGTAGGAGAAGCAATTTATGAAAGTATGAGGAGACATCAAAATGTCAAATGTTTTAATTATGGTATAATAGGACATCTGAGAAGGGATTGTAAACAAGGAACTCCTAGCAATAATGCCTCCTCTTGTAATGGCAAAAATAAAAGGTATCAATCTTCTGGATTATGTAGGAGGTGTGAGAAAGGCCAACATTGGACCAATGAATACAGATCAACAAAAGACAGACAAGGAAACCTGATAGCATTGAGAAACTCCTTGGGGGGCCTCTCAGAGGCCCCCAAGTCAAAATTGGTCCAGTCATTCTCAGTCACTGTGGAAGACATATCTCACCAGGAAAATTAAAAATAAAATCCAGTGCCTGCTGAAAAACAAAAAGCAAGAAACAAAAAAGAAACAAACAAAAAATACTATTCTGAGTGATGGAATAAACATGAAGGATAAATCAAAAATTCTAATGGGAAACATATATTCTTGCAGACTTCTATAAATGATCAAAGGCCAAAGCTAAGAGTATGTATTAATGGCATTATGATCATGGGTTTGGTGGACATGTGTGCAGACTGGAGTATTATTACTCCAGAATCTTGGAATCCAAACTGGCCTTTTCAAGAGGCAGATGTTCAATTACTAGGAATTAGAACCCATTCTCAAGCGAAACAGAGCATAAGATGGATTGACTGCATATGGCCAGCAGTACAGAGTGGAAGGCTGAGGTCATATGTGGATGATATCACAATAAATTTATGGGCTCATGACCTGATGCAACAATGGAATACCAAGATTAACATTCCTGCAGTCCCAGAAACTCATGTTTCTTGAAAGGATATTTAAGATACTATACTCAAAGGTCACCAGCCATTCAGGCTGTACAAGAACACAAAGCAACTAGCAAACCTTTAGAGGTACCAATGGCCCTACATTTAAAATGGCTAATTGAGAAACTAATAGGGGTTAAACTACAGACTTTAGAACAGCTAGTAACAGCTAGTACAGGAGCAACTAGATGTTCACCATACTGAAGAATAAACCAGCCCTTGGAACTCTCCTGTATTTGTTGTTAAATAAAATTTGGTAAATGGAGAATGGTGACAGATCTAAGAGCTGTCAACAAGGTAATTCATCCTATGGGTCCTCTACAATATAGAAGTCCTCTGCCTTCTCTGATACCAAAAGGATGGCATCTTATAGTTATTGGTTTAAAAAAATGTTTCTTCACTATGCCTTTACAAGAAAAGCATAGAGAAAAATTTGCCCTCGCAGTGCCTACTTATAATAGTTCCTAGCCTTCTAGGAGATACCAGTTGACCATCCTCACACAGGGAATACTCAATAGCCCCACCCAATAATAATACTTTGTAAATAAGCCATTGGTAATAATACATAGATAATATCTATAAATCTATAATTTACCATAATATGGATGACATTATGCTATCTGATTCAAACATAGATACTTTAGAAAGAATGTTTGAAGAAGTAAAGAAAGTTTGGCCAAAATGGGGATTACAAATTGCTCCTGAAAAAATACATAGAGGAGATTCTGTAAATTACCTAGGTTATAAAATAGGTTTACAGAAAATTTGAAAACAAAAGGCAATAATTTGAAGAAGCATATTGAGGATTCTTAATTACTTTCAAAGATTGTTAGGAACCATTTCTAGTCTAAAAGCAGCTGTTTGGAAAAAATCTGATCTAGTAGTTCATTGAAACAAACCTTAGATGGTAAAAAAGACTCAAATAGTCCCAGGTAATTAGCAGCTGAAGCGGAAAAGGAATTGATTGTCATTGAAGAAAAATTACAGGAGGCAAATGCAGATAGGGTGAATCCAAATCTTGATTGCTTTCTAGTCACATTACCATCCAGAATTTCCTCTACAGGAATTTTAATGCAGAGGGATGATATTATCTTAGAATGGATCTTTTTATCACATATATCAAGTACAAAATTAAAAACTTATCTGAAAAAAATCAATAATTAATTATAAAAGGAAAACTGAGACTTCCTTAACTAGCAGGAATAGACTCATCTGATAATAAAGTGACTTTTGCTTGTGAAGAAATTGCTTAAAAATGTAGGAAGATAATTATCCTTGGCAAAGAGTTTGTGCTAATTTTTTTAGGAGAGATTAATAGCCATTATCTCAAAAGTGATAGAATTAATCTTATAAAGAGATTTACTTTGATTCTTCCCCAAATTGTATGTGATGCACCAATAACTCATGCCTGTAAATTCTGTACTGATGCAAATAAATCAGGAAATGCATGTTACAAATCAGAAGATTTAAGTAAGATGGAATAAAGTTCTTATAATTCTGTCTAAAAGGCAGAATTATGCACTATTTTCATGGTACTAAGGGAGTTTAAAGAACCACTCAATATAGTTAATGATTTACAATATGTAGAAAGAGTTGTCTTACATATTGAAACCTCTGAATAGATACCAGATGATACAGAATTGACTTCATTATTATTACAGGTTCCAGATATAATCAGGAATAGGTTTTGTCCCATATAAATAACATATATCTGATCCCATACTGGTCTCCCAGGTTCTCTAGCACAAGGTAAAGCAGAAATTAATTTATTATTGATTGGAAGTGTGTTGAAGGCCTCTGAATTTGATAATAAACACCATGTTGATATCAAATGTTTAAAGAAGGAGCTTTATATTACATGGCAACAAGCTAATCAGATTATAAAGATAACTTTTAGTTGCTCTTTCTATAACCAAAAACCACTACCTGCAGAAAGTAACACAAAGAGTACTCAAAAGAATAAAATCTGGCAGATGGATGTGTTGCACTTATCAGATATTAGAAGATTAAATATGTACACCACACCATTAACACTTATTCAGGTGTTTAATGGGCAACTGCCTTACTCTCATCTCTGTCCTTCCTTCCTCTGTCTCAAATATCCGGTTCCCTCAAATTCTCCTCCCCCTCCCATTCCCCCCTTTCTTCCCTTTCCTCCCTTCCTACTCTCCCCACCCCCATGCTCACAATATTGTCAGACGATCTTATCAATTTCCATTTCTAGGTGGATCTAATTATGTTTTCCTTAGGGTTCACCTTGTGACTTAGCTTCTCTAGGATCATGAACTGTAGGTTCAATAGATTTTGCTTTACAGCTAATAGTATGTTCTTCATTTTAATGCAGAATAAACTGATAATTAAACTGTCATTTCCTTCTAGTAGAAGCTGAATGAAGATGAATATGTAGTCAGTTATTTACTTCTTATATTTGAAGCATAGGATTTTGTTGGATTTTGATGCCCCATTTCATGTATTAGCTTGCCCAGGCAATAGTATGTGGTAATTAATTAAACACTGCTTTATGTGTACCTGAGAAAGCAATTGTCAGCATTGTATTTTGAGGATTTCCTATACATTAGCTGATGTTAAATTTAGATTATTTTTAATAATTTATGCAAGGTTTCATCAAAGCAATTGAATCACTTTAGTAGCAGAAGTTTAGGCTTCCCTTTATAAACACACTTGCTAATGATCTCACCAGGGTTTCCTCCCAGGTTATGATAAGATCTCAGATTTCTCTACACAGATTTGGCCATGGCTAGGACAGTTCCGTACAGTGAAAAGATGTGTGTATGTATACTATTCATTCAGTACAATTCAAAATAAATGGATATAAAATTTGAATATTTACTCATCATTTGAAATAATAAATACTTTGTCCAATATCATTTGTTTATAGTCTGGATGGTTAAGAAAAAACTTTAAGTATTACATGGACATAAACAAAACTGCTAAATATTATGCTAATTCACTCATGAATGTTTAAGTGCATTGGGAACTAGTGAGGTTGAGGTTAAATAACCAAATAATAACCAAAGCAAAGTAGTGAATTATACAAATGAACAGTTTCTTCTATAATTTAATTATCAAAAATAAGTTAAAAGTTCTCAGTGATTTTAGAATTATATGGTTATTTTTTTTAGCAAAGGATTGAGATATTAAATACTTTCACTACCCATGTACTGAAAATAGTTTCTTGCCTAATTGTAACATAGTAACATCACATACTATATTAAAATGGTCAAGTTTTTAAACAACATGAGAATGAACTGTCTTTTGTTAATTGTAGCACTGAATATTAGTGACATTAATAGCTAGCATGTAGATAATGTATCTAATTTAGAAAATAAAAATCAGAGGTTTACTTGGTGTTTAGACTAAAGGAGAAGAATTCACTGAAAATAATTTTTGCTGCCTTCATTCAGCTCAATATTACTAAAAGTGCAAAATTAGTCCATTGGTTAAACAGACATTGTCTCATTTGAATGTATTAAAAACACTAGACATATAATTGTAAGCTTTTAAGGAAAGAGGGGAAATTATATTGTTTAATAAGGTTACTTGACTGTCAGAACAAAGCACAACTATAAAAGTGTATTTATTTCTGTACATTTTATTCTTAGTACAATGATACTACTTGTGGTTTACATGTCCTATAAGTTAAGTAATGACTATCCTTTCATTGTCTATTATGATTATTATTAGTAGTAGTAGTAATAGAAGTTGTAAAAATTATTGAACAATTGAGTCATGTAAGGATTATAATTGAGTTTTTCACTTTGGTTTAGCAAAATACGAAATTATTCAGATTTATAAAACCTATCTCAAAAGATATTGCACGGAAACATGCATGTGTGTATTCTATTCTCTGTAGATTTAATTAAGAAAAATAATTTGAAGTATGTACTTCATATAGATACTCCTACAATTTTGGCATGGAATCCATTAGAGTATGAATATTCCACAAATGTAAAGAAATTACTTCACTTTACAGTAAACATTCTTATTTCTATCTTGATTGCCCAGCCTGTAATTTTTTCTATCCTGCCTCTATGTATAAACCTTCAACAGAGCAAACTTCTGTCCATTAGAGAACCAGATAACTTGATAACTTAAAATAATTCACTCCATCAACCCCAATTCTGTAGTTAAGAACCCAAGAATATTATGATGAGGAATTTTTGTCTAAGCACTCACACAGAATGCATGGTGGAACCTAAACCCGACACTGGTAGAACAGAGCAGCATGGCCATGTTATAATTGTTCAGTTTCCCTTTCTTTGTATATCAATACCCAATGCAGATGAATTGCTCACATTATGTTGAAATCCCAATGATTGGAATGTTTCAGCAGATATTATCATTATTATTATAATTCAGTTTCAATAATGAAAAATGAATATTTTATTGTCAGTGGATAGCAGTATATACTGTATATAAAAAACACTACACATGGCCAAATCTTAAATATTTATTTTGTAATGCAATCTTTATCCACAGTCATTCCTTTTATTTAGTGTTAAATGCAGTAACTCCTAAACTCATATCATTCCAGATCTTAGCACTGACTCTTTACACACATGCATTTTCTAAAACTATTAGCTTCCCCATGATATGTGAAATCCTCTTACTAAATGTCTAGGGCACAGAGTCCTAGAGGTTTGTTTTCAAAGGATGTTCATAGAATTGCGCCAAATGTTTGTGGAATAAAATGACTCATTAAGTATTGTGCAATTAGCTTTTGTCTGTGAGATCCTCAGCCAGCAAGGGGCCCTGATCCTGTACCAGAAGATCCATCTGAGGGTTGCGTATGTGCCTGACTGGCAACAGAAGCCCCGGAAAGGGAGCACAGCTATTCCTGAACCCCCTAAACATTCTGGTTGCTCTGCAGGGGCTTCTCTCCCTGGCTACTGCCTCTCTCTTCCTACCCCATACCAGCTATGCCCAGGCACCCCTTCCCTTCTTCAGGACCACAATATACCCCAGCTCAGACTGTTTGGGGGCTGGGACAGGGTGGTGAGTTCAAATGGGTGGGAGTTCCATTGTTTCACTAAGCCTGCAAGCAGCAAGTTAGACCTTTTGTCTATGAGGACCCCAGCCAGCAAGGGGCCCGGATCCTCTACCAGAAGATCCATCAGATGGGTCCCTGGCCAGCAAGGGGCCCTGATTCTGTACAAGAAAATCCATCTGAGAGCATTTGAAGGAGGAGATGGGCAGGCGCCAATGCAAGAATTCCTCCAACAATCTGAAAAAAAAGACAATAACACCAGAACCCAGCAAACATAAAACAGGAAGATTTGAAAACCCTAATCCAGAAGAAGTAGAAAAAAAATAGACATTATGAAAGTGATAGAGTTCCTTAAACAGGATGTGAAAAACTCCCTTAAATAAATGGGTGAGAGGAATAACAAAAAGTTTGAAGAAATGAATAAATCCCTAAAAGATACCCTAGGAAACCAAGAAAGAACAGTCAAACAGAAAATGGAAACAGTTCAAGACTTGAAAACTGAAATGGAGGCAATGAAGAAAAGATAAACCGAGGGCCACCTGGATATGGAAAATCTGGGTAAATGAAGAGAGATGACAGAGACAAGCATAACCAATAGAATACAAGAAATAGAAGAAAGAATCTCAGATGATGAAGACACCATAGAGAAAAAAGGCACTGATCAAAGAAAACACCAAATCCAACAAATTCTCATTACTAAACATCCAGGAAATCTGGGACACAATAAAAAGACCCAACCTAAGAATAATAGGGGGAGAGGAAGGAGAAAAATTATAGCTCAAAGGCCCAGAAAATATGCTCAACAAAATTTTAGGAGAAAACTTTCCCATCCTAAAGAAGGATATTCCTATGAAGTTTCGAGAAGCACGCAGAACACCAAATAGACTGGCTCAAAAAAAAAATTCCTTCGCCAAATAATTATCAAAACACAAAACGTACAGATTAAAGAAAGATATTAAGAGCTGCAAAGGAAAAAGGTCAAGTAACTTATACAGGTAAACATATCAGACTTACACTTGACTTCTATATGGAAACCATGAAAGCCAGAAGGTCTTGGATAGATGTGCTGCAGAAACAAAGAGACCATTGATGCAAGCCCAGACTACTATACCCAGCCAAGCTTTCATTCACCATCAATGGAG
>LOEQ01008865.1:18575-30528 GCA_001685075.1 Bramus lutescens
TCCAGCACTCAGGAAAGCGGGCCCTGTTGTTCCTCACCTGGGCAGCACAGTAGATCTGACCCTATTGACAGGGCTGTGCAGGTGAACCACCCTGAGAATGTGAGCATAGGAGATCTGGTCCTGCCCCTCATCTGCCACATGGTGGTGTGGGTGGGGGCGAGATGCTAGCCATCTGTAGTAGGTGGGACAGCTGGAGCTAAGGTCATAATAGCCCTAAAGTCATAATAGCAGGAGAGTTGTTCCTGCCCTCTCACTAGCTACAGCACTCGTGGCCCCTGCACCCCACCTGGGCAACACAGTAGAGCTAGCTCTGATGGTTCAGGTGTGGGAGAGCCAACCCTGAAGGCATGAAAGCAGGAGAACTGGCCCCGCCCCTTGCTCATTGCAATGAGGGGTGAATTAGCTGGGGCACTCAGTGCTGGAGAGCTTACCTGGTGGTGAGGATAAGGGAGAGCTGGCGGGCTCCCTAGCCCTGCAACTACCCAGGCTCAGAACCAGGGTTATGAGTTGGCCCACCCATCTATGATCTGCTAGAACAAATGAAGGGGTAGGTCCTGCAGACCCAAAGTTACAGGATCTCCATGACACAGGGCAACAATAGGATATCCAAGAGGAGTCCCAGTGAGGGCCCAACATCAACAGCATAGCAGGAACCAAACCAATGACTCTTTGCAATGAAGTCTTGCAAGTAAAGATGTGTGGAGAAAAGGGTTCACTGTGCCAGATAGTACAGCTTCCATGGTGAGATTTTGCCTTCTTTTTTTCCTGATAAATTTTATTTTATTGGGAGGTTGCAAGGGCAGAGGGTGAATACAAAGGTATGCAGAAATGTATTCTTGATCCTATTGAATCAAGAAGAATAAAGTTTAAAACAAAACAAACAACAGAAAACCAAAAACATTCTGTGCCTGCGGCCTCAGAAAGTACATTAAAATGTAGTATATAAAAAAGAATGCATACACTTCATAGAATTTTTAAAAAAATCAGTAAGAGAAAATTAAAACTGTCTAGAAATTCTTATCACTTAAAGATGCTTATTGTCAGCATTTGGCATTTCTTCCCCCTTTCTTTATGGTCCTTTTAAATACAAGTTTTGACCTACACTCCTGCCCCCTAAAGACTCCTCTCACCTCCTTTCTCTGCTTGACTTTCTCGGGATTACTCAAGACCAACATTAGAGCAGTTTGAAGGAGTTCCTCCTGGTCAAGTCTTTCTTGATTAACTCCATGGGTCTAGAAATTTGTGGAACTGGTAGCATTGAAGTTAAACTACAGGAATAAGGCTTTCAGGTTAGATTCAGCTCAATTAATACGAGCCATATGTCCAAATATTCAGTATCCTCAGTAATCTCTGAGAGGTGACTAAGGGCAAGAGCCATGGTTAATACTGTTTTGGGGGAGTCACTTGTTCTACCCTGACCAACCATTTGAAAGGAGGTTTCTGGTACCTGGTGCTGGGGTTTTAGTCAGTCTGTGGTTCTTGTAGGGAGCACTGTCACGTGCCATAACTTCCTTATATGTATTGGATGTAATTTTAAGGTAAATATTAAAGATTCCTTGAAGCCTTATCAAACAACCTTACTATTATTTGTCTTTCCTCATTAGGCTTTGACTTCCATCCTGCTCATTTGGAGACCCCTCCCTGTTTCCCCATTTCACACCTCACATCACTTGTATCCTGCTGTTCCCCCTTTTGAGCCCCTTTCTCCTTTCTCTTCCCTATGGCCCCATCATACTTTCCTGGTTTCTGTGGTACTCCATGTCGTATACTCACATCTGAGGATTTGGAGCAAGGGTTACTCACTCAATATAATCTTTCCTAGGTTCATTCATTTACCTGCAAATTTCATGATTTCATTTTTTCTTTATAGATAAATATATTCCATTGTACACATACACCATATTTTCACTATTCATTTATATTTGTAAGAACATTTGGGAAGTCAATTAATAGTCCCGCTTAGCTGTGACATTTATGAACCACAACAGATAGTGTCCAGCATGTGGCAAAATGTCCTTTAAGGTGCAGTAAGTGGCACTCAAATGGTAGTGGTAATCAGCAGCTATATAGTTGGACTTGAGGCCCACTCAACAGGAAGGAAACAATATCTGGTACTAGAAACCTAGCTGACTCCCTGGGGCTAGTGACATCATGGATCTTAGAAGATATCTACACCTAGCATAATTTTTAATTACCTCATAAATCTTGTCTTTTTCGCCACAGATTTGAATAGCTATTGCCTCTTGTTATGGTTTGAATAGGAATGGCCCCCATCAACTCATGTGTTTGAATGCTTGGTTTATAGGGAATGGCACTATTAGGAGGTGTGGTCTTATTTGATTAGGTGTGGCCTTGTTGGAGGAAATATCTCACTGTGGAGGCAGACTTTAAGGTGTTATATTCTTAAGCTACACCCAGTGTAGGACAGAGTCTCTTTCTGCTGCCTGCAGATCAAGATGTAGAACTCTCAGCTCCTTTTCCAGTACCATGTTTGTCTGCACACTGCCATGTCCTGCCATGATGACAATGGACTAAACTTCTGAAACTGTAAGCTAGCCCCCAATTAAATGTTTTCCTTATGAGAGTTGTGGTCATGGAGTCTCATCATTGCAATAGAAGGTCTAAGACAGAAGTTGGTGCCAGAGACTGGGGTATTTCTGAGATAGGCCTGACCATGCTTTTGTTTGGAGGAATTTGGACTTTGGGAGTTTGGGTGAGGAAAGCAGTGGAATGTTTTAAGCACTGCTTGATGGGTCAAACTAAAAGGACATGGAAGATAGTGGTGCTGAGGGTGATTTTAGCTGTGGTGGCCTGGCTCAGGAGGTTTCAGCTGGTAAAGTTGTAATTGAATGAGGGAGCCATGTTCCAACTCCAGCAAGCAACAGAACTTGGCAGCTTCAGCCACATTGTTCTGACGTTAGAGTCAAGGATACAAAAACGGGTTATGGAATCTTTCTCTGTGACTAAGGAAAGCTGTTGAGGCCAGACATGTGTCAGGTGTGTCCCTATATGTAGGTCAGAGAGATCATTGTGTGAAGCTGTGAAGGTGAAGCCTGGATTGCCTTGGAGACACCAATATGTTGGAGATGCCAGAGCCACTGGATATCTGCCAAGGAAAGTTGCTAACAGGGAGTGGAACCAGCTCAAGAGAGAGAGAGAGAGAGACTCTCTCTCTCTCTCTCTCTTGGAGGGACGGACGGAGGAAGGGAGGGAGGAAGGGGTGTTGCAGTCAACAAAACTTTAACTGAAAGGAGTTGCATATCTGAAGAGTGTTTTGACATCAGACATAGAGATGCAGCGTCTGGAGGTTGCCCAGCTGTTTTTTTTTTGTTTTGTTTGTTTGTTTGCTTTGGTCCAGTTTTTCCTCACTATGCTCCTTTCCCTATGCTTTGGAAGGGTCATGTATATTCCATGCCATTATATTTTGGAAGCATGTGATCTTTTTTTTATTTTATAGGGTATCACAGTAAGAGATTGCATGAATCTCAGAAAAGAAGATTTTCAACTTTAGAATTTAAAACATTGTTGAGCCTGTTATAGACAATGGGAACTTTTGAAATTGGACTAAATGCATCTTGCATTTGTTTTGGTTATGAGCCTTTGGGACTCAGAGAGTTGAATGTGGTGGTTTGAACAGAGAGATAATGGTCCCCATAGACTCATGTGTTTGAATGCTTATAGGCATTCAATGGCCTATAGGGAGTGGCACTATTAGGAGATGTAACCTTGTTGGAGTAGGTGTGGCCTTGTTGAAGGAAGTGTGTCACTATAGGGGCAGGCTTTAAGGTTTTATATGCTCAAGCCACACCCAGTGTGGTACAGAGACTCTTTCTGCTTCTGATTAAGATGTTGAACTCTCAGGTCCTTCTCCTGCATGATGTCTGTCAGCATGCCACCATGTCCTGCCATGATGATAATGAACTAAATCTCTGAAACTCTACACCAGCCCTAATGAAATGCTTTCCTTTATAAGAGTTGCTGTGGTCATGGTGTCTCTTCACAGCAATAGAAACCCTAAGACACCCTTCACCAAAGAAGTTTATCTTTACAACAAATGGAAGTCATCACAGAAAACCACAACTGGACTGTGATGGCTATTCATGGTTATCAACTTGACTACATGCGGAATTAACTGAAGTCCAAGCATCTGGGCACACCTGTGAGGGATTTTTCTTGATTGGATAATTTGAGGTAGGAAGACCCACCTTAAATCCAGATCATTTGAGGTTATAAGACACCCTAAATCTGGGTCACATTTTCTGGTGGCAGCCTACATAAAGGACATGGAAGAAGGAAGATTTTGTTTTTTGCCTGCTTGCCCTCTTCTCAGTGGCAAGTTAATTCCTTCACTGGCATAGAAGAGCCTATTTCTTTTGGATTCTTACATATACTGAAGACCATGTCAGACATCCAGGCTTCATGAGCCAAACAATTATTGAATTCTTAGAATTCCTGTCAGAAGACAGCCTTTGCTGGGATAGTCAGACCACAGACTGTAAGCATTTTAATAAATCTTGTTTTTAATGTAATATGTAAGTAAGATAGGTTCCTGTTTCTCCAGTGAACCCCGACTAATACATGAATACAATGCAGAGATCAGTGTGTCATCATCCAGTCCCAATGGCTACATCTACACCTATAGCTTGGGAAGCACTGAGAAAGAGAAGGCAGAAAGACTGTAAGAGCCAGGATACCAGGAAGTATGCTCTAAAAGTCTCTCATACAAATGGCTACATAAACAAGATGGGGACAATGGTAATATCAATGAAAATACTAACAAAGGAAGGTGGAAATCTTGTGGAGTCATATCCCTGGACAAGCAACTGATAACAGCTCCCCAGTTGGTTGTTAAGTATAGTGTGGTCAGCCCTGAAACCACATGCACACACACACACACACACACACACACACACACTACAAAAATGGACTCAGCAGGTTATATTTATGTATTCATGAATACATATATATGTATCAATAATAATCTGGAAAGAAAAGCTACAATTTTGGAGTGGGATATACGGAGGGAGTTGGAGGAAGGAAGGGGACTTAGGAGGGGCTGAGGCAGTAAAGGGAGGGAAACAAACTATGTAATAATAATTTAAGTAAAATATATAAAGCAATTGAACTCAATAACACAGGAATAAAGATTAAATAAAGATTGGGGAGCTGCCGCTGCTAGGAAGGTGAGTGGCATTTGACATGAAATAGATTTTAGTCTCTTATGCATGAAGTTTTGCCGATTATAGCTGTTGTGGAAATCTTTCTGGAATAAGCACTCCAACACCATGACAGTGGAAGAGAGGAAATGTCACCACAGGACCAAAGCCAGGATAGCTTCTGAAAGACATCAGAAAGGTCATTTGTATTCTCATTTTATACTGTAAAACCACAAGGTGGGGCAAGCAACCTAAGAAAATTTTACAGATGCTTACGTGGCAGCCAGCAGGTTGTTAAGGGCAACAGTCAGCTGGTTGTTAAGGGCAACGGTCCATTGTTTCAGCTATTTCTCCAGATCATTCTGTTTCAGGTAGCAAGTGACGTCATTCTTGGCAAATAGACAGTACAGGCAGTGCTTTAAGTAAATTACTAAATAAATAAATAAATCAGAATCTAGTTATTACTCTTTTCTACCTTATTCTATTTCAAAGCTACTTAGCACACAAGAGTGATCTGTGGAGGTAGGGAAAATTACAGGATCATCTTGTGCAATTGATTTGGAGCACTGCTTCCTTTTGCCACAACAGCTAATGCAAACATTCTTTAGTGGACTGCTCCAGCTCAGCCTTAAGCTTTCTACCTGATAATACTGATCAGGTCCTCTGCTGCTGTCTCCATCTTGGGCCAGTTTTTCCAAAATCTGTTTCCTCTTGCCTTTCTTAGGCCCTCCTCTGCCTGTGCCTAAATCTCACCCAGTCCAAACTATATCCATCATTTCAGTGAGTCTTTTCTGGCCCCCAAAGCTAATAGTACAAGGGAATGGAGATTACAGCAAGCATGGAAAATGGTCCAGTTACTGAATGCTATGACATCCTCAGTTTCCCTGAAGGCTTTGATGGGGCTACTCCTTACCCTTGGAACTGAAGCCTCTGGTGGTTAAGTACGCTCTCGAAAGCTTCAGGCCAAATCCTCTGGCCTAGATTGCAAATACCCCAGGGAATTTAGTTTTATCAAAAGGAAATTTGCTAAGATCTACAGGCCCTTATTGAAGAAAAGACACCAGATCATCAATATTTTGTATGTGTCCACAAAAAAATGTGAGGTGCAAAGTTTTATACTGTAACTCCAGTGAGGGGGCTTAGATGTATGGTCCAAGGAGAATCTGGAATGTGACGACTTGGAGGGTGTCCTCATTACTTTTCTATTGCTGTGAAGAGATACCATGACCAAGGCAATTTATAAAAGGAAGCATCCAATAGGAGGCTAGTTTACAGAATCAGATGAGAGATTACATGTTGAGCTAACAGCCATGAGGGAAATAGAGCGAATGGCATTGTAAGCTCTCTGCTATTCCTGCCACCATGCCTTTGCTCCATCACTATGGACTCTCTAGCCCTCTGAATCCATAAGCTCAGGGCAAGTTAGAAAAGAAAATATTTAATTTGGCTTATGTTTTTACATTTTCATGCACAAGTAGGAGGCAATGATAGAGACACCCCAGACCTGGCATGAGTCTTTTGAAACCTCAAAGCCTTCCCCCAGTGACACATCCATGAAGGTTATACTGAAAGACACCACTAAAGTGGTGAGACGTTTCCCTTCCCCCCAAACCAGGCCTGATGGATGCAATCAGCAAGAGGTGTATTNTCAGTCATCAATCAATCAGCTCAAGCCACAATTTGTGATTTTCCATCAACTCTAGTGGTGTCTTTCAATACATCATAATCCTTTCCAAACAGTTCCACCAACTGGGGATCATGGATTCAAAGATACGAGCCTATGAGGGCTATTCTCATTCAAACCACTATAAATATAATTATGTAAATCAAAAGTCAACAACCTTGTTAAAATGATTGTTAAATGATGCTACCATATGTTTTACTGTTAGATGATTGCTAATTACACTTTTAAAATGTACTAATACTGAATCTAGTTAATCCCATCTGTGCTGTTGCCAACAGAGTCTGGCTAGTTCTGCCTGTGTTATTCCCAGTCTGGGAGCTTGGTCCAAGCTACACAACCTGTGTTCCATTCTGGTCTAATCAACTTGCCTGACTTTAGCCTGCCCAAGTGTGCTGGCTATTTTTTATGTCAACTTTCCACAGGTTAGGGTAATTTGGGGGAGAGGATGCCTCATTTGAGAAAACGCCCCCACCAGAATGCCTTGTAGGCAAGCATATGGGGGCATTTTAATAATCAGTAATTAATGTGAACATGCCCAGCCCATTGTGTACAGTGACTCTCCCACCCCGGGATGGTGGTCTTAGGGAATATTAGAAATCAGGGTGATAAGCCATGGAGAGCAAGCCAGTAAGCAACACTCCTCTGTGGCTTCTGCTTCAGTTCCTGCCTCCATGTGCTTGCCCTGAATTCCTTCGATGTGGAACTGTAGATTTAAAATAGACCCTTTATTCCTCCTCAAGTTGCTTTTCTCACAGCCACGGTGTGGGGGTCTCTGTGACCACCAGGGCAGGCAGAGTAACAATCCATGTGAGGCAAGAAGGAAATCTGGTTCAACATCACTTAGTTAGATGGTGTTGGTACAAACTTCTAGAGTCTGACCCTGAGCCATTTATTGTAAACATATTTAAGTACAGAAAACTTTGGGAAAAAAAGATTTGAGTGAACAATGAGGCACAATCACATAGAAACTCTTCTCAAAGTACATGTCACTTCTTCCATGAAGATGGGTTCTAGAAATAGGCTACATGTGTTATCTTAAGGACCTGGGGGAGGATCTGGTGTGGTCTCAGTCATGCAAATAGTGCAGAGGTTATCTGAGCTATTAGCTACCTCTGGTCCTGGTTGTGAGAGCTTGGGAGAACCCCTGACCATACAGATAATACAAAGGTCACCTAGACTATTAGCCACCTCCAGTCATATTTCTGAGAGCTTGGTATAGCCTGGCCCTACAGATAATGCAAGGATCATCTAGACTATTAGCTACTCTCAGATTCCATTCTCAGATTTCTGGGCTGAAAACAGGTTATGCATCTTTTTCTTTGAAAAGTGTTTAACATTCTTGGTTTCCTTAGTACTAGAACAAGGTCCTTTATGCTCTCATCACAATAGAAGCCCTAACTAAGTCAGAAATAGGTCACAAGTTCATGGGTGTTTTCATTGTGACAGACGTGACCATGTGTTTGGGGGAGGATCTGTGGTAGTATTTGAACTTGGGGCTAGAAAAGCCATTGGTTGCTTGCTCAGAGCTTACTGAGCTTTTGTGGGAACTTGGAAGAAAAGAATGTTGAGAGCTATGCAAAAAAGATGAAGACCTGATTTGTGGAGCTTCAGAGGAAAGCAAAGACTCTATAAGGCCTATTAATGTGATATTTTAAATTAAAAATTCGTAGTTCTGGTCACCTGGGGATGAAGAATCAAATCAGCATCATTGAGGTGGTATCTTCTGGGAAGTGTTTCTTCAGAGTCAGCTCACAGAAGCAGTGTTCCTGAAGTATCCAAGGCTGTACCTCATGCTGGCAGCCAAACTTGGTAATGTGTAAGATCTTCCCAGGTGGTACTGGGTTTGGAAGAATGAAAGGGTCATGGAGAGCATCTGAGGCTTGGCACTGTGAGAAGCCAGGAAAGGCCACTGGTGAAGGTACAACTTGAGTTGCAACAGAACCCCCAGGACCGAAGGGGTCATGGAGAGGAGTTGAAACTTCACCTGTGGCAAGCTTAGAGTCCCCAAAGAGAGCCTACAAAAGGCTATTGGTAATGGTGAAGCTCAGCTGGAGTGGAGACCCCAGCATTTTGAAGATGCCAGTGCTATGAGATGACAGCCAAGAACAGTAGCAGTTATGGATTGGAGTCATTCTGAGCCTAGGTGACAAGTTTGTGTGTGCTGCAGAAGGAAAAGCCAGAGAGATGGTACAGAGTCTTTGGAGACCAGAGTATCATGACTGGGTCAAAGAAATCAATGAGTGACCTTTTGGAATTTGGGTCTGCTTTGATTTTTTTTATTGTATATATACTTTGATTCTTCCCTTTTGAAATTAAAAAAATATGTAACTTATTATTAATTTCACAGAAGTACACAGTTAAGAGATTTTGGAATTGTAGAGAGACTTTGGATATTTCAGAGAGACATTGGGTATTTTAGAGAAATGTTGAACTTTGAAAGAGCCTTTGAATGTTTTAAAGAGACTATTTTTAAAGTGAGGTTTTAAAGAATGTGGGACTTTTAAAAGTTGGAATTCTTTATATTTTGATGTTAATATTAATATGAGATCTTGGGGATGAACAAGAAAGAAAAGGTTATAGTTTAATAAAGTGTTATTAATATATAAGATTGATAATAATGTGTGTCAAGTTGACAATGGGTCAGTTGTGTTGATTGGCTTTTATCAATTCAACACAAATTTAGACATATCTCAGAAGAGGAAATCCTAATTGAGAAAATAAATTGTCCTGTAGCAAGTCTGTGGGGGCATTTACTTAATTAGTGATTCATGTGTGGAGGGTGCAGCCTACTGCAGGTGGTGATAGCCCTGAGATGGAGGTCTTGTGTACTATAAGGCAGGCTGACCAGGCCATGAGAAGTAAGCTAGTAAGAAGCACTCCTCCATGGCCTCTGCTGCAGTTCTGACTTCCCTCAGTGATGAAATGTGACCTGAGTTGAAATAAAGCTTTTCTTCTCCAAATTGCTTTTGGTCATGGTGATTTGTCATAATAGTCACCCTAACTGAACATGAAGGATTTATAAATATACATAAATAATTTAATGTAATGTTATATAAATGTACTTTCAAACAAAAATATATGATCATCTCAATAGATGTAGAAAAGTCCCTTGACAAAACACAACATGCCTTCATGATAAAAGTTATAGAAAGAATAGGACTGAAGGGAAATATATCAACATAATAAAGGCTATATATGACAAATCCCACAGCCAACATCATCCTAAGTGGGAAAAACTCAAAGCAATCCCATGAAAATCAAGGTTGAGACACAGCTTCGCACCATCCAAACTCCTTTTCAATATAGTGCTGCAAGCACTGGTTAGCAATAGGAGAAGGAAAATAAAGGAATAAAACTAGGAAAAGAATACACCAAATCATACCAATTTGCAGGTGATATATGACACAAAACATATGCCAAAATTCCACTAGAACATTTCTAGAAATGATCAATACTTTGAGTAAAGTAGTAGGATATAAAATCAACTAGCAAAAATCAATACCCTTTCTCTATACTAAAAACAAACACCATGAGAAAGATCATGGAAACACTCAAATTGACAACAGCTTTCAAAAAGGTCAGCTATCTATGACTAAACAAAAGACCTCAATGAAAACCTAAAATCTCTGAAGAAATTAAGGAAGACACTAGAGGATGGAAAGACTTTCTGTAGTCATGGTTGGTAAAATTAATATTGTGAACATGGTCATTCCAGCAAAAGCAATGTACAGACTGAATGAAATTCCAATAAAAACATGACATTATTCATAGAAATAAAAAAAAATCAAACCACAAATGACCCTAGGTAGTCAAAGCAATCCTGAACAAAATGAACACTGCTGGAGGGATTGCCATTCCAAATCTCAAGTTATATTAGAGTGATAATTAAAAAATCAAGAAAACAAATAAAAACAACAGCAGAAAACAAAAACAAAACAACATGACAGTCACACAGACATGTAGGTCAATGGAAAATACAGACAACCCAAATGGTAAGTGCACATAACTACCATTAATGGGATGCCAAAAACACCCAGTGGAGGAAGGATAGTATCTTCAGCAAATGGTGCTGGGAAAATCAGATGTCCATATGTAGAATAGTGAAGTTAAACCCCTAGTGATTTCTCTGCATAAAAATTAATTTCAAATGGATAAAAGACCTTAGTGTGAAACCTGAATGCTGAAACAGCTAGAAGAAAATGAAGTGGGACCCTAGAAGATACAGGTGTTAGGAAAGGACTTTCTGAATAGGACTCTATTTGTCCAGAAATTAAGGCCAGCAATTGACAAAAAAGTTTATGTGCAACAATGGAAACAATCAGTCATATGAAGAGGAAGCCCACAGAATGGGAAGGAATCTTTGTTAGTTGTACATCTTATAGAGGATAAATATTCATAACACAAAAAACTGAAAACACAAAGAATCTAGAAAACAAATGACCTAATTGAAAATGGTCTATGTATCTGAAGAAAGAGTTTTCAAAAGAGAAATAAAAATAGTTATAAAACATCTTTTAAGTGTTTCTCATCTTTGACGATTAAGAAAATGCAAATCAAAATTACTTTGAGATTTCATCTTAAATCATTCAGAATGGCTAAAATCAAGAAAGTAATTAACAAAACTGATGCTGAGGATGTGGGGAAATGGGAACTCTCATTCACTACTGGTAGGATTACAAACTGGACATCCATTATAGAAATCAGTGTGAAGAACGCTCAAAGAGCTAAAAAGCAAACCTACCATATGATCTAGTTGTCCCACTCCTTGGCATATGCCCAAAGGATTCTACATCTAACACTACAGGTACTTGTTCCGCCATGTTCACTGCTGCTCTATTCACCATAGCTGGGAAATAGTAACAACCTAAATATCCTTCAAGTGATGAATAGATAATGAAAATGTAGTAAATATATTCTATGGATTTTTAATCAGATATAAAGAAAAATTAAATCATGAGCTTTGCATGTAAAACGATGGAACTAAAAAAGATCATATTGAGTGAGGCAACGCATACCCAGAAAGACAAACGTTGTATCTTCTCTCTTTTTTATTTATTTATTGAGTTTTATTGAGCTCTACATTTTTCTCTGCTTCCCTCCCTGCCTCTCCCCT
>LOEQ01008865.1:31043-60147 GCA_001685075.1 Bramus lutescens
TGTTTAGGTCTATACTCCATTTTTTATTGGATTATGTGATCTTTTGGTGTCCAATTTTGTGAGTTCTTTTTATATTATGGAGATCAGATCTGTGTCTGATGTGGGGTTAGTGAAGATCTTTTCCCATTCTGTAGGCTGTCATTTTGTATGTTCTCTTATTTGTAGCTTATAGCTCTGAACATTTAGAAGTGAGTATACATCCTGACGTAACTGCTGAAACCAGGAGAGCAAAATGGGTCTGTGGATGGTAAAGCTCTAGAGAGGGAGTTAGTAGCACACAGGTGCTATGAACGTGGAAATGGGACAAATGGGTGGAAGGATTTAATTGGGAAAGAAGGAAAATACGGAGGGCAAGGGAGGAGAGATAAATAATACTAAGCATGTTTGAGAAAGCCATATAAAAACATTTTATCGTCACTTAAAAATACATAGATATAACAAGAGCAGACTGGACTACAGAGCTAGTTCTAGAACAGCCAAGATTACAAAAGAAATCTTGTCTCGAAAACATGACATAACAAAACAAAAATACATGTATAGGTGGCTAGAGAGGTTGCTCAGAAGTTAAGAGTGCTCACTGCTCTTTCAGATGACCTGGGTTCAGTTCCCAGCCACCCACCTGGCAGCTTACAAGCTTCTGTAACTCCAGTTCTAAGGAATCAGATGTTCTCTTCTGGCCTCCTCAAGTACCAGGTGTGCACACAGTACACACATACATACATGAAAACAGAACACTAATACACATAAGATAAAAATAAATCTTTAGAAATACTACATAATATATGTAAGTATATGAGTGTACAAACACACACACACAGAGAGAGAGAGAGAGAGAGAGAGAGAGAGAGAGAGATTATGCCTCTTGGGACAATAATTTCCTCCCATGGAGCCCCAGACTCTCTAACAAAAACCACAGTGTAAAATGAGGAAACTATCTCTTGAATTGTTTTTCAGGGGAGTTTAAGCAACTCCCAAAACAATATAGGCTATTGCTGTTACCATTGGTTGCCTCCCAGAGGTTGAAGAGAAGACCCTACTGTTGAACACATGGGACGAGTTGGAGAGTGGAGAGGAATAAAAATTATGACAATACGTGTTCACATATGAAATTCTCAAAAATTAAAAATTTTAAATTAAAAAAATTTAAAACTAAAAAGCTCTTTGTTTTAAGGAAGCACCATTTTGTAAGAATCCTATTCTGTCAGGCTTCACTAAATTGCACAACAAATGAACAGAATCTTAGCATCACAACAATGACCACATATATCAAAATACATTGTATCTCCTAAATATAAACAGTTATTATATGTCAAACAAAAACAAAATAAAATAATTGAGACAAAGGTCAACCAGGACATAAATGACATCTTTTGGTTGGACCAGTTCATTAGAGTTTTAGTATTCATTCAGAGAAGTAGTGGAACTGGGCCTGATGGCATTGGCAAGCACTTCCAGTTACTTGCAAGGCAGGAGAATAACAAGTTCAAAATCCAGCCTGGACAATTCAGTGAGACCCTATCTCAAAACAAAAAGTAAAAAAAGGCTGAGGATGCAGCTCAATGTTAGAGCATTTACCTAGCACGCATAGGTCCTAGGTTCAGTCTCCAGTACTGTTTTTAGGAGAAGGAAGAAAAGAAAGTAGAAGAAAGAAGAGGAGGAGTAGGAAGAGGAGGAACAAGAAAAAGGAGGAGGAGGAAATTGGTCTCCTCCTCCAAGATTATAAAACAAGATTACAAACAATGATTATAAGGTGATATATAAACAAGAATTTAAGGGAACTTTGATGATATGATAATGATGATTGTTGTTATTGTTACTCCTTAGCTACCTTGTCTCTGTCTTCTTTGATAGATTATCCTCATCAGTATAAATATGGAACTCTATTCTAAGTTTGAGTCTCAGAACCCACATAGTTGAAGGAAATAAAAGACTCTCATAAGTTGCCCTCTGATCTGCACATACATGCAGGGGCATTTGAGCTCACATACACAAAACAAACACACAAACAAATATATACATAAATACATGGATAGATAAATAAATGCAATTTTAAAAATAAAAAAGAAATGCAATTAGATAACAAAAAAGAAAAAAAAAGCACAGCACTTGCCGGGGCAGTGGTGACACATGCCTTTAATCCCAGCACTGGGGAGGCAGAGGTAGACAGATCTCTGCGAGTTTGAGGCCAGCCTGGTCTACAGAGTGAGTTCCAGAACAGCCAGAGTTACACAGAGAAACCATGTCTCCAAAACAAAACAAAACCAAACAAACCAAAAAAGAAAATGAAGAAGAAGAGGCACAGCATTCAGGAGGCTGAAATAGGAAGATCAACTTTCGTGGGGGACTTTGTCCCAAAGCCTGCTTAGGATGGTGACTTAAGCAACTCAGCACAGCAAAGCCCATGTTTCCTCTCCTTCACAGCGGCACACAGTATGGAGCCTCTGCTCCAGCCGGAGCCAAATGCTGTGACAGAAGCAGAGTTCAGCATCCTGCTGGTCACTGACTGACTCATACAAGGTTACTCTCTACAAACAATACCCCCGAACACAAGAAAAACATGAAAAGAAACAGAAAATGACAATATGAAGAAGGTGAAATATGAGGAAACACAATTTTATTTTTCTTCAAAAATACTTAAAAGGTAAAGTAGTGGCCAAAGAGAAAATCCAGGAAGTCAAAGAAGTGCACAAAGAGCATGACCATATGATGTCTTTAATGAGAAGGAATGAAATTTTGCTCATGAGAACTAGACTTTGATGGTCGCATCCCATCAGAGGAAAAGCTGTTCCCTGCTTATACACCAAATTGAGACTATTCTTGTTCACTCCCTGGTATCCAGTCATAGTGGCCACAAGTTCTAGACAGAAGAAGAAAATACTGACCAAATATTTGTTAGAAACTTTTGGTAATTTGAATGGTCTGGAAAATGAGTTACATGGTTTTGACTGCAGAGGAGTGTCTTTACAAGAGATTGCTAGGGAAGGGGCATCTGTTCATTTGGTTAACTTGAAAGAAACAGTTACAGTACTAGGAATTATGATAATAATACAGAACACAGGATCTGTTCCATCCCACTCTGTTACAACTTAGAGGAAAGACCTTGAAAAAGATACTTTTGAACAGACAGTCTATGGCCAGCAGAGCTATGGCATTTACAAAGTGTGTAAGAAAATATGGGGTGAAGACATAAGACACTTAGTAGTATCAAAAGTACAGAGGCACCACTTATCATCAGATATGACTCTGGACATTGTCTTTACACTGTATTAAAGGTCTCCAATATTTTGGGTAAGAAATTTCCTATTACTGAGAACTCAACAGGCTGCCTCCTTATCTTGAGTTATTTGGGGAGAGGCAGTGGATATTAATACTTTATAAGAGATTGTAGAGGGAATGAAACAAAAACTAGCTAGTTGTGTTATAAGAAAATGAGCATGCTCTTGCATTTTAAGAGAAATACTGGTTTTTCTGAGAATTAAGAAAGCTAAATTTTATGGTGTTTACCTCTTGTTCCTTCTCATTTAAGAATTTGCTACTAGAAATCTGATTTAGAAATATCTTAACAACTTGCTGTTAAAAGTAAAAATTTTAAAGGTATAAATTATCTAAAACAGTTACACGAGAAATCATTTTATCAGTAGAATGAGATAAATTATTCAATCGCTTACAAGTGCAACTATACAGAATAGAGGTTTTCACAGGTTATTCTACACTAAGAAAAGTATTAAACATTAGTCACTTTTAGTAGTCTTTTTTATCTAATAAAAATTATTAGAAACTGACTTCTTAGAGAGTGTAACATAACTGTGAGAGAAACCAACTTATATCTGATTTGACTTAAGTTATGAGATGGAACCCAATACCCAATGCTGTGTAGGCCAAGAACCTGAGACTAGATAACTCAGAAACTTAGGGGAAACCCAAATACTATTGTTCTACTAAAAGAACATAGCAATAAAATGACTCCTAATGACATTCTGTTATACTCAGATCAGTCTGTGCCTTAGTCAGCCACCATCAGATAAGCTCCCTCCTGCAGCAGAAGGGAATACATACAGAAACCCACGGCCAGGCATTACTCAGAGAGTGTGAGACCTTGGAACACTCACTCTTAAATGGCATGTCTCCATCAAATACCTCCTCTAAAAGCTCAGGGAACCCCTCCAGAAGAGGAAGCAGAAAGAATTTAAGAGCCAGAGGGGACAGAAGACAAAAAGTAAACAAAGCCCTCTAAATCAGCATGATTGATGCAAATATGAATTTACAGAGACTGACACAGCATGCACAGGGCCTGCGTGGGTCTGTACCAGATGGAGTCCTCGAGCTGAAAGATGAACACATACCCTCATTCTTAACCCAAAAGCTACCTCCAACTGATATCCACTTGAAAATGAAAATTTAACTTATCCAAGGGAGTCTCACTGCAACAAAAACTACTCTTAAGCATAGGCTTCATGCCCAGCAGTAAATGGCCAACAAAAAAAAAGCTCCATAGCATCTTTGGAAGTTCCTTGTCTCACAATGTTATGCCAGGGCTTTTTTTCTTTTGTTTTATTTTTATTTTTACCTTTATTTTTATTTATTTATTTAACCCTAAAGGTTTTGCATATATATTATTGCTTCTGGTTTTGTGTTTTTATGGGATTCTTGAGTGTGCCTCTGCATTTATATGTTTCTCTTGGGCTCTTTTCCTTCTGTTTTTTTCCCCTTATTCCAATTTGTCTGTTTATTATTTAGCTTACATTTTGTTTTCTTATTACCCCTTAAATGCCTGTTTGCTCTCTGATACAGAAAGGAGTAGATTGGGATGGGAAGTGAGATGGGGAGGGGTTGGGAGGAAAAGAGGGAGAAGAAACCATAATCAGGATATATTATGTGACAAAAAACTATACTTTAGCTTATACTTTTCATTGCTATTATTATTATATTTTTATTATTCAAAACAATTTTAACTTTAAATATATTCTGATCATATTCTTCCCTTACCTCAAGTCCTTCCAGATCAAGTTCTTTCTCAAAAAAACAAACAAAAATCCAATACAACAATAAAATACGCCCAAACCTAGAAAACCAAACAAATCCATGCCCCCAAAAGATAAAAAACTAACTCTAACCAAGTAAAAGCATACACATACATACACAACAAACAACAACAGCAAAACCCAAGGAGTCCATTACATGTTGGTCAACTACTCCTCCTGAACATTAGGCCTGTCCTGGAATGGTTGATATACCCAATGTCACTCCATTGTTAAAAACTGATTTTCTTTCTCCCATTGGGTATAAATAACAGTTCAGTTGTTTACCTTTACCCTAGTGGCTAGGTTTTCATTCATTCATTCATTTTTCAAAAAGTGTAACAAAATAAAATATAATAAGATAAACCAAAAACTATCACATTAACGTTGGGCAAGACAAACAAACAGAAGGAAAAGAGCCTAAGAGAAGGCACAAGACCCATTCATTCACATACTCAGAAATCAAATAAAAACATCAAACTAGATGGTGTGGGACAATGGTCTGTATTCTATCAATTATTTTGTACTATAAACATATAATAATTTTTTTTAATTCCACATACAATTATGAGAAAAATGCCTAAGAAAATTTCAGCACTGCCAAAAGCCTTATCATGCTATCACCTAAGATAGGTCTGTGGCACCCTCTGTCTTGAAGCATATACTGCAAAACAATTGAAATAGGAAATATGTATAGCTGGTAGCTCAGAAGGACTTCTCCGTGAACCCAAGAACATTTTTTTTCTGATATATGATCATCAAAAATAGTAAGGTCTGCTAGGCAATTGGTGCACACCTTTAACTCCAGTACTCAGAAGCAGACTGATCTCTGTGAGTTTGAGTTCAGCCTGGTCTACAATGTGAGTTCCAGGACAGTCAGGGTTATATAACGTGATTCTGTTTAAAAACAAGGAAGGAAGGGAGGGAGGGAGGAAGAAAAAAATGTACTGGAGAGATGGTTCATAGGTTAAGAGCACTGGCTGCTGGAGTGACGGCTCAGAGGATAGGAGCACTAACTGCTCTTCCAGAGGTCTTGAGTTCAATTCCTAGGAACTATATGGTGGCTCACAACCATCTTAATGAGATATGGTGCCCTGGTGCCCTCTTCTGTCATGCAAGCATACACACAGGCAGAACACAGTACACAAAAAAATAAATCTTTTAAAAAAGAAAGAAAAAGAAATGAGGATAAGGTCTGTCTCTCATTCTGCAGGAAGATTGAATGCACACTTAGTTGGCTGCCACAAAAACAGATAACCTAATCATATTTACACTGGCCACAACTTTGTTATTTTTAACTTCACTGACTGTCATGAGTCCTCATACTTTCCTCTTCCTCATACTCTGCTTACAATAGGCAAATCATCTCTACACAAATCAGAACAGAGTTCTTCTCTTTCCTCTATTGTCAGTCCTTACTGAATCAAGTCTGTTCTGATGGCTTTATTGGTAGTCAGTCATATTTATCTTCAGACTCAGAAGAAATTTTAACCTTCACAGTTCATGAGTTTAAGTAATGCCGTAAAATATGAACACAGCAGGTCAGGGTAGCAACCTGCAACCGCACACTGCTAAAGGGTGTGACCAACAATTATGCCTTAGAAATAGAAATAGAAATAGAAAAGGAAAAGCCAACACTAAGGCCCCAGGGAAGTGTCTTCAAGAGGGAATGTCTTTTCTACTCATTAGCCCCATTTAGGATCATGAGTTTCAAGAATACCAATGTCACTGTGGTTTGGATAAGAATGGTCCCCTTAGGCTCATATATTTGAATGCTTAGTCATCAGGGAATTTCTTGAAAGGATAATCCTATTTGAAAGGATTTTAGAAGGATTAGGAGGTGTAGCCTTGTCGGAGAAGTGTGTCAGTGTGGGGTTTCAAAAAACTACACCTGGCCCAGAGTCTCTCTCTACCTCTGCCTATGGAACAGGATGTAGCTCTCAGCTACTGTCCAGGAGCCATGAGTGTTGTCATGCTCCTTCTATGTCCATGCCATGATGGACTAAACCTCCAAAACTGTAGCAAACCCAGAATTAAATTCTTTCTTTTATAAGAAGCCAGGGAGGGGTGATTTGAATAAGAATGACCCCTATATGCTCATATATTTTAATGCTTAGTCACTAAGGAGTGGAACTCTTTGAAAGGATTTATAAGGATTAGGAGGTGTGACTCCAGAATCATGAATGTCACCATGTTCCCACTATGGCCCCTGCCATGCCCCCACCATAATGATAATAACTAACCCTCCAATACTATAAGCAAGCTCACAATTAAATTCTGTCTTTTATAAGAATTGCCTTGTTTGTGGTATCTCTTCACAGCAATAGAACGGTGCCTAAGACAGCCAGTATTGTCAGTGTCAAAGTGAGGAGAACACAAAGCTCAGAAGTGAATTTTTCATTAGTATCTGGGAGTGGTAGATCAGAAATTCCTCCCTCCCATATAGCACTCCTTTCTATCAGTGCATCTCTCACCCTTAGACACTGAGACCACTAAGGATTCTATATAGTGGAACCTTGGCTTGTATTTGACTTTCCTCTTGAACATGAAACAATATAATTGTCCAGAATATTCCATTACTGCCTTG
Organism: Bramus lutescens; assembly: GCA_001685075.1. Lineage (NCBI taxonomy): Eukaryota > Metazoa > Chordata > Mammalia > Rodentia > Cricetidae > Bramus > Bramus lutescens. The sequence continues at coordinate 38,649 of LOEQ01008865.1, forward strand.
TGCCACTCTACCTTCAGCACAGGACTCTACTGAGTCCATCAAGAAACTTACTGATACCCTAGTTTAAAGCTGTTTGTTCACAGAGGCCGAAATTAGTATACAGATGGTTATATGTGCCAAGGAAATAAATCCTAAAAGCATCCTGACTTGGGTCTTTCTGCAGCTGCAGAGACTGGATATTTCCACCTTAAATTCCATTTCTACACATAAATAGAAGATGTGATCAGTATCCATCAGAAACACAGGAAATCCCCATCACCAAAAATAAGGTGTTATCTTGGTGAGACCAAGAAATTTTTATCAAATATACTTTCCAAGGCACATATACACATGCATACTTCAAGCCCCCTAACATTGGGCTACTACCAGGGAGACGATGCATGGCACACCAAACCAGACAGATGTAGATCTGAATAGCCACTGGCTATTATGTCTTTGCAGAGAAGGCTTGCAGTGCCTACAAAAGAGAAGGAACATCCAAAGCACCAATCACAACTATTGTCCCACTCAGACTTTACTTTCAACAATTTGGGTTCTTGAGAGTCACATCCAATATTCTGGAGGAAGATGTCAAAAAGCAGTTGCTCAGTTTTAATCTTTAAGTAACATTTTGAATAAAAATTGGGAACGCTAGATTCCCTGTGAAAGGAAAAATCAAGTTTTCTGTGTAATACTGTGGACACTGATAAAATATCAAGACAATGTCCATACCTGGAGAATGGAAAGAGGCCCAAAGTTACCAATTAGGGAGGACTTTAGAAAGAACCAGGTCATTCTGGTCCAGAAGCTACTCAGAAACTCATAACTGGGAGGGAGAAACCATGGCAACTTTTTTTTATCCAGTAGGAACATCCAGGGTTCACTTGTGGGTCATGGTACCAGAAAGCTGCACAAAGTATTAAGATGGGCCAATCACTCCACAATAACCACAAATTAAGGAATCTAGGGACCAGCCAGGATCCCAGAAGTATTATAAACACCAGAAACCATTGCCTGTTACACAGGACATGGGCATAGTTATAGGAAGAGGTAGGAAGATGGGATAAGAGAGCTGTAAGTGTAAAAAGCTTCATAGTTTCTACCTTGAATCAATCACTCCCTTTAGTGGCCAAACAGAGCCCATAGATAAATTATCAGAAATTTTGCACATTATCTATCAAGAATGGAACTAGAAACACAGAGAAAAAGTAGCCATATGCTATCAGCAGTATGTGTGCAAGGCTTGTTAATTACTCACATATGATGTACCTGAGGGGACATATGGAAAGGGGGTTGATGTTTTCAGGTAGTGTGAGTGAAGTATCACATAGAAGAATGTCCTTTACACTTATGTTTCACAACTCTTAGAAGCATTAGAGGTGATCTCCTAACCCCTTACATTTTCCCAGCCAGGCCAGCAAACCTGCCCCAGCCCAGCCTAGTAACTCCATCTTCTTATCCATAAGCCTCCTACACTTACCCTAACCCTCAGACAGAACTTGAGTCCCATGCCCAGTGATTTAGCCCAATCTGAGGAACCTTGCCCATGCCTTTCCAACCTCCAGACTTGGGACCAGGCACACATTCTGTGCATAGTCAAGCAACCTGTGTCCAGAACAGATACACAAACAATAAAAATAAAGCCCACATTCTTGGGACACATGACAAAAAACCACAAAATATGAAAGCTCAAAACAGCATGTCTCCTCCAAATCTTCCAGTCCTGTAGAAATGGTCTCTAATGAGAACTACCAAGTTGAACCTCAGGACACAGACAGAGGATGGCAACCTAGATTGTGGTACCCAGAAGAACCATCCACCATCGTTTAAGGAGAAAGAAAAACTGTTTGTGGTATAAACAGCCTCAAAAATTTCATGTCTACCAAACCAAGCCTAAAGAGCATTAGAAGCAGAGACATAGAGCCTCCAACAAAGACTTGCCTCCTTGATTAGGTTCATTCCAAAATATTTTATTTTCTCTGAGCCTATTGTGAATGGGAGTATGCCCATGATCTCTTTCTCTGCATTTTTCTTGTTGGTATATAGAAAGACTACTAATTTTATAAGATTAGTTTTGTATCCTACCTCTTTGTGAAATTATTGATCATTGATCCTGCTCTTGCTCAAGAAATTAATTATGTCTACAATGAAAACTTCAAATTTCTAAAGAAAGGCATTAAGGAAGACACTAGAAAATGGGAGCCCATCCATGGCATACAGTGGGGCTGTTTTACCCTCTGATCTTTAGGCAAGCTATATTTACTAAAATACAAATGAAATATCACTCACTACATTTCCCCTTTTTGTCGAAAATAAAAAGAAGGCTTTAACTAATATAAGAAAACTATATACAATAAATACAATGACTATATACAATATATACAGGCAATAAATACATCAACAATGTCTAGTTCATTTATATTTGACAAATTTAGTGAAAATATTCCATATCTATCCTATCTTGGTGAGTTCAAAGTTACTTTCTATCATAACTTGTTTTCTACACCAGGTAAACAAGGAAAACTATAACTATCTAGCCTTCAACTCCCTCAGAGATCCAAGAAGGATATAATATTAACTGAGTAAGCATGAAGTGCGAGCAACTGACTTCCAAAAACATGTAAGAGATGACAGAAACAGTTGGCTGCCTGGACAGTCACCCAAAGTTTCTCTGAAATTCTGGGGCATCTATCTTCATTCTATAGGCCTAGAATATCAGATAGACTTTTCTGTGAAGCAGGATATTCTGAAGTGCTGTCTCTCCTTGTCTTGACAATGTATGGCAGTCACTATCTTTTCTGTCCCGCTTGTCCAATTTGGACAGCATACTGTCAGCTGTTGAGGCAAGGGCATTTTCTTGCCCAGTGGCTTACTTTTGTCAGAAAGAAAGTAAACTCCATGTGGAGTTTCTTCAATGTCCATTATTTTCTCTGAAGTAGAATGGTGCTGCCAGGAGCAGACATGCCTCATTGTCGTAAAAAAGAACCTATGTTATTAAAACATCTTAAATGCTATATTCTGTAGATCTCTGAAGAATTTGAAGATGACCTGCCTATCTAAAATATATCTTTTTTGAGCTTGAAAACATACCTAATGTGACTACAAGTTCAGTTATAATAGGTGACTAATTACTAACCTACATTTCCTTATTTTCCTAAAGAATTGATAATAATAACTTTTAAGGAAACTTACATTACATTGTTAAATGAGCTATATAGGTATAATACCTTGAACAAGATTAGAAATGTATGTACAGTAAGTTTTTACAATATTAAATTAATATCAAATTTGCATACAAGATACAAAAGTCCAATCCAATATAAAACATTCAAAACTAGTAGTAGCTTTTTAAAAGTAGATTCAATAATCTACTTTTTAATCGTATCACATCTATATCATCCCTTTTTATTTTCAGAGTACATTCAATAATCTACCCTTTTATCCTATCATATCTATATCCCCCTTTTTCTTTTCAAAACAAGAACTAATTGAACCTATTTTGAATCTAATATCCTTTGTTTAGCTTTTTTCCTGAGCATTATCCATAACAACTTGTAACCAACACTCTAAAAAAAAACAAATAAGCACAATCCATTTCTAGGGAATGTGGCCATAGTTTTCTAGGTTACTTCCTGCTTATTGGGGGTACTGATAATCTTATGAGGACCCAAAGAAAATTTAGGATTATGGTCAAGTCCTTCCTGGAGTGTTGAAGATCAGAGAGTAAAACAACCCCATTGGTCAGCCTTTACAGACCAGGCAGTGGTGACACATACCTTTAATCCCAATAGCCACACTAGTTTGCCATAGAAACTGAGCAGTAGTGGTGCACACCTTTAATCCCAGCACTAGAGCAGAATATAAACTGGGAGGAGACAGCTCTCAGTCAGTCTCATTCTGAGGATTCCTGGAGGTAGGCTCACAGTTTCAGATTGAGGTAGAGGTAAGAGCCAGTGGCTGACTGCTTTGCTTTTCTGGTCTTCAGGCTGAATCCCGATATCTGTTGCTGGGCTTTTATTAATCATGGTACAAAGAAACACAATCTAAGAACAAAACAAAACAGTCCTCTTTAAGAAAGAACATAAAAGAACTAGCATTACAACTTGCTCATTACTAAAATCCATAATTCTCTATCAGGACCCAGCCCAGCTCAGGAGGGCAGAGACATCATGGCTACAGTCCTACAGAGAAGTCTTCAACCCCTACTACTACAGTCCTTTTCTTGTGCTCCTGGCATAGGCTTTAATCAGATCTCCCTTTCATACTCCAGTAGAACAGGATGAAAATGACTAAGAAGAAACATGAGTAAAAAAGGCAATATGGCTAAACCTATCTAAGAGGATTCTTTTTGAAAACAGGTCAGTATTCTCAGATATCACTGAAGTTCTGTAGAGGAAGAAGAACCTCATCTGAAATTGAGAAACATTAGACACTGCAGAGTAGAGAAGGGTTAATAAACTAACTTAGCAAGAGTTCTTTGTTAACCCTGGTTCTTCTAAAAATCGTAGGTGAGTTTAAGAGAGGTTCGGGAGCCTGGAAAAAGTTTAATTAATCAGAGAATCTTTGTTTTTGCTTTTGTTCAAAATATGAAGAGATCTTGGTCGTATAGGACTGCAATTCCAACTATCTGGGAGGCTGAGGCAGGAGGGTCACAAGTTCAAAGCTTGTCTTTGCTATAAACTGAGTTCAAGGCCAGCCTGCTCAGCGAGGCTCTGCCCAAAGAAAATTAAAAAGATGGCTGGGTATATGGTTTAGTAACCATAGAGTACTTACCTAGCCTGTGGATGGCTTCTGGGCTTGGTTCCCAGCACTAAACAAAAATTTAAAAATTAATGAAGAGACATTCCCTCTTCCTTTCAACAATCTAAGTCAGCTGTCTCATTTAACCTTTTATTTGAAACTAGTTGAATCATGCGTTAAGGTTTGGTAATAGAGGACCTCTGCTGGTTGAGGCCCACAATCAGACATTTTGTAAGGAGAAATTTCCATGAAAATGGAGAAAACAAAGATTATTGTTGTTCTGGGAAACCCAGTTTCTGAGTATAGAGGGAAGTCAGCTGAAAATTCCAAGTACTAGGCTTAAGCATGGCAATGACAACCTCACAGATTTCCAGGCTAGCAGTTTGAATATCTCTGATGATAATATTGAGTATTCTTATAATCTAATGCATACCCCAGCCATCAAAACCACCACTCTGGCCAGGCACTGGCCCTGACTTTCCCATATGTACCATGACCCAAGTGAGGTGGGAGAATGTCTACAGGAAATCTTCAGCTTCCATACAGACACATACTATGAGCCCAGACACAGCCTCCTCATAAATAGTGTGGACCCCCATTGCCTCATTTTCTGCATCCTGGGATCAAGATCCATGACTCTGGGACTGTTTTCCTTGGCATTTCCTCACCACAGGCCTTCTTGACACATTTAATAAAGCCATATTCCTGGTCTTAACCATGCTAAGTGTTGTTCTGCAGTGTCTGAGTCATCCTCTTCCCCATCTGCCACACTGCCCAAAGGCTGGACACGGTTGCCATGGTGATCTCTCCAGTACAGAACTCTGAGGATAGGTCTTTGGCCCCAAAAGATGCAATATCCTGCTAAAGCTTCATGAGCACACTTCAAGGGGGTTTTAGAGTCTAGGTGCAATGAAAACATTGGCAGACATTTAAAAATAAATCAGCTATTGCAAAGAATTATTTGATTAAAAATTATGACTCAATTTCCCCTTGAAAAGAGAAACCATCTGTTCAGAAGTCATAGAGGGACATCAGCCCCATCCCCATTGCAAGATAAGCTCCAGAAGGCCCAGCACATATTCTGTGGTCTGTGTGTGCAGAGGAAAGGGTCAGGACATGAAGGGTTCAGGCTAGGTAAGCTGCCTTGGTAAATCTCACAGGAACAAAGGGAACAGACAGATTGGGAGCCTTCCATAGTATTCCAGATTCATAGGGCTGTGCAAGTACATATGGCATTGCCAAGATGGGACATTCAGAGTATAATATCATTATATGATAATGGGCTCTGATACCACAGGAAAATCCTGGGGAGGAATCTGGGAGGTTACAGAGGAAAACGAACAGGACTAAGAGCTGGGAAGGAGTTTGGTTCCAGGCACAGGTACTGCATGTAGTATTTCAACTGATCACAGGCTCCATGCTATGCACTGCTTGTTCTTGTCCACATCTGTATTCTCAACCTGAGTGCCTACATCACTATTTAGTGGACAACTGGAGAACACAGGGTCCATATTTTTTGTGGCATCGTATTTGGGACCCTCCTGACAATGAGATCATTTTCCATTTGTTGATTCATCTGATACTAGTCCAAAACACTATGCCAGGGAGAAAGGGGGGCGGGCGGTAGAATGAACAATGATGTGAAACCATTCCTGTGAGGAATTGCCCTCAGCCATAGAGCAGACACTCTGAAATGCTCTGTCTGCAAATGTCCTACTAAACAGAAAAACATCATATTTTGCAGAGGCATCATCCATCTGATCTTTCAAGACTTTTTCTAATCTTATAAAATAAGGTGATATTCAAGGAGCTATGAGGATAGGGGCTCTCTGAATGTTCAGGACTGACCAGGCACTCTTAGATTCCTCTCCAGAAGAAATGGTAGGGTGTAACTTACCACTATGATTAACTAGGAACCTGAGGCCGATCTATAAACTTCACAATCTGACTAAGGGATAGGAGCCATACATATGGCCTACACCTTGTTTGCCTCACAAATTGGCTATTTGGTATTCCTTGTATACAAGAGAAGAAAATGGGTTCTCCAAAGAGGTTGCTCTAGAGTCTAGAGTCTAGGCCTTGGTAGCATCATTAGTGACAGACAGGATTTGTGCTGCATTTACTCCTCCACCAGATTTTGGGAAATATTTGAGAATTTGAAGAAGTGTGAAATATATAAGACATATGAGCAAATGGGAGAAAGGGGATACTGGGTAGGGGAACACAATGGGGAAGGAGACTGTTAATTTTCTATTCCTGTGACAAAACACCATGACCAAGGCAATGTATAAAATAAGCATTTAATTCAACTTACACTTTCAGAGGGTTAAAATTCACAATGATAGAACAAAGGCAAGATAGCAGGAACAGCAGAGAGCTCACATTTTAAACCTCCACAAGAAGGAAGAGAGACAAACTGGGAATGGCATGGGTTTTTGAAACCTCAAAGCCTGTCTTCAGTGACACTGCTTTCTTCAACAAGGCCATACTCCTAATCCTTCCCAAACAGTTCTAACAAATGAGAAAACAAGTATTCCATACACGTGAGTATATGGGGGCCATTCTCATTGAAACCACCACAGAGGCCAAGGGTGAACAGTGAGAGAATTGAAGCCTGGAATTAGAGGAATGGGTTCTCAGAGGAAGAAGAACACAGTCAGGATTAGGATTTTGGAGACGTGCTGGGGTTAGGGTGGGCAGGGCTCCTGCAGAGCTTTCTGGACAGGATGGTAGTGGAGTCAGGAACTCACAATGGGGCCACACACTAGTCGTCTTTTCAGGATACCAATAAGGGTGTCACTCCAGTGGCACTGTTGTTTGACATACAGGTAAAGAACATATGGAAGGTCACCAGGAGTAACCGAATAATGGTCTTTAGCAGTCATATTCTAGATTATATTCTGTTGCTGTGATAAACAACATGACCAAAAGCAACTTGGGAGGAGAGGATTTACAGGATTATGGTTCATCATCAAGTGAAGCCAAGGCATGAACTCAAGGCAGAAACCAAAAGGCAAGAACTGAAGCAGAAACCATGGAGGAATGTTGTATATGGGCTTGCTTCTCCTAGCTTGCTTAGTAGTTACCTTTGTTATACAATCCGGGATCACTTACCAAATTTTGGTATCACACATTGTGGGCTGACCCTCTCATATCAATCAACAGTATAGAAACTCAATATATGAACCCACAGATATGCCCAAAGATCAGTCTGGTGGAGACAATTTTTCAGAACTCACTCATGGTTTTCTGGACTCTAAAAGGTTTGGGTAGTTCTACTACTCCAGTTCTACCATCTGCAGAGAAAGTTTATCTGGTAGGCTCATGCCAGTCAGCTCCATTCTACACCTGTGAGTATCTTACGTGGCTGTCCTATGGTCTGGGAATCTCCAATATCCCTGGGTATTCACTTCAACTGAAACTAAACTTTCACCAGTGACCTCCTACAGTGCCAAGTCTCAGCTGCTGTTCACCATGACTATTTTGTGCCATCAAAACCAGTACCACATGGGGGAGACTCTACTATATTTTCAGGCTTGACCTCTGGTTTAAGAGGCAGCTTTGCCCCCCTCCCCCACAGTTCTATGTGCTGACCCTGGGAAAACATCTCTCAGATGACTTCACCCCAGTGATGCTTGTCTCTTATTAATCACAACAGATTTTTCAGTCCCACCTAAAAAGCATCACATGTGAACAAGTGTCACAGTAAAGCAAAGGTTTCATTTCAATAGTGTTGGACTCTTGTAAATCACAGCTGATTTTTCAGCCACAGCTGAGAACCAGGAACTACAGGTTCTTAATTCAACTATATCACATGAATGGACCATGAATAGGGTCTTTGAGGGATTCTCAAACTTCCATCTTACATTTGACAAACTGTGCTTCCTTCATCTAATTTGTCTCAAGTTATCTCCTAAGCTGCCACAAAATAGCCTGAGTACTCAAATGGTTTTTACATTCCAAAGCCTCAAGTTGTCCACCTTCATCCCACAAAAGTCTATGCCAAAAGCAACACAGTCAGGTCCATTGCAGAAACAACTCTGCTTTTCTGGTACCAATTTCTGTTGTTGTGTTAAATACCACAACCAAAAGAAACTTGGAAAAGAAAGGGTTAATTTGGTTTACAGGTTATAATCTATCATCAAGGGAAGCCAAGATGTCAACTCAGGATAGGAATTAGGAGGTAGGAATGGAATTAAAGACTGTGGAAGAACCCTTCTTACTGGCTTGCTTCCCCTGGCTTTCTCTACTTGCTTTCTTATACATTCCAGACCCACCTGTCCAGGTACAACATCCCCCACAGTAGTCTGGGATATTCTATATCAGTCATTAATGAAGAAAATAGCCTACAGACATTTCCACAGATTAGTCTGATGGAGGTAAATCCTCAATTTCAGTTCTTTCCCAGGTGACTCTAGCTTGTTTCAAGTTGACAAAAACTAACCAACACAAGCCAAAACCACTTTCAGCAGATTTCCACGATCAAATCTACAGCTGGAATGTATAGAGGGGAAACTGTTTGGACACCACTAACACCTGATCTTGGGGTACAAAGATGGCAGCTCTGAAGCTAAGAGATCAGCATGAGGAATCAGAATACAGTGGAGTAACTTCCTGTCAGCAATATCATGCAGCAGATCCCCAGAAGGAGTGTCCCAAATACAAAGCTTAGGAAAAGAGAGGGCAGCAGGGTTAGACACTTGCTAAGGTGGGAGACCATCAGAGATCAGGTGGCTCACTTAGCATCTATGGTCTTGAAAACCTCTCTTTGGTCCCAGTCCCTCCTGCTGTGCCTCAGAAGGGATTGGGGATCATCAAGACTACACACAAAAACTAATACAACATGATAAAGTTTTCCTTCCCAGATCTCTGATAACAGAATGAAAGTCATAGATTGAGCTTGCAGCCTTGGATGCTCCACTATCAACAATGGAGATTCAAGGTAGATAACTGTCCAACTAACTGAGTGCACACTTGATGCCAATTTTGGATCTACTTTCTTTCAGGACCATTTTCCTTCCCATATATGGGAACCTAATGAAGGTCCATGAATTTTAGTCAAGTCAATTTAAAATTTAGCAAAAGCCATTGATGGATAGCAGAAAAATGGCAAAGAAAGGAGTTCGAAAGGCAGGTAAGAAACAACCAAAATGTTAGTCGACTGTTTTGGAGCTTCAAAAACGAATTAAAAGTTCACAGAATAAAGAGGGTATTAAACTGAAGGTGGCAGGCAGACAACAGACCAAATACCGACAACAGCTACAGAACCAGAAGTGAGAGCACAAACCTTGACACAAAAAATTGCAGCGGGTTGTGACGCTTGCGGGTGTTCAGAGAACTGGAGTGCAGGGTTGAGTACCATCCCACCTAAACACAAAGACATTAATTATGATAGGTCACTAGTGCCTGGAACAGGAATTGAAGCTAATGTTAAAGAGAAACCACATGAAAATTTTCTGGAAGATGGTGGCACAGAGTCTAGAAGAATATGGAGAGCTGCAGAAGCATGAAGCTTTCTCAGAGGACTGACCCATAAGTTCTGAAAATTGGGGAAGAGTGCAAGTAGTCTTGAATATGAGTCCTTGTGCAAGCTCTGAAAGGTTTTCTTTGGTTCTGTGGTTATGAGGAAATCCATGTTTCTGGTCTGAAGCCTAACTCAGTGGTAGTGGTAGAGCACTGAAGTGGTTTGAGTGAGAATGGCTCCATAGATTCCCATTTGGTAGGACTGTTTAGGAATGTGTGATGGTTTGGTTGTCAACTTGACTACATCTGGAATTAACTAAAACCCAAATGGCTGGGAACACCTGTGAGGGATTTTTTTTCTTAATTAAATTGAAGTGGGAAGATCCACTTCTAATGTGGATCTTTGCAGGGGGAAGATCCACCTTTAATCTGGGCCACACGTTCTGTGGATAGACCACATGAAGGACATTGAAGAAGGACGCTTGCCCCCTCTTTGCCTCCTTATTCTTGCTCTCACCAGCAAGTCCATTCCTAACACTGCATTAGAGACGACTTCTTTGGGATTCTGGCATATACAGCCAAGGCATCCAGCCTCATGGACCGAACAACTACTGGATTCTTGAACCATCTGTTGGTAGATAGTCACTGTTGAACTAGCTGGACAACAGCCTGTAAGCAATACTAATAAATCCTCTCTCTCTCTCTCTCTCTACACACACACACACACACACACACACACACACACTCTGTTCCTCTAGAGAGATCCCCCCAACCAATACAGAAGGATTAGGAGGTGTGGCCTTGTTGGTGAAGGGTATGTCAGTGGGGATCGGCTTTGAGGTTTCAACAGCCCATGCCAGGCCCAGTCTTCTCTTTGCCATGTACTGGATCAGATATAAACTCTTAGCTACTGCTACAGCACCCTGCCTGCCTGCCTTGTGCCATGTTCCCCACCACAGTGGTTATGGACTCACTCTAAAACTGTAGGAAACCTCTCAATTAAATGCTTTATTTATTTATGACCTTGGTTATACGGTCTTATCACAGCAATACAATAGTAAATAGGACAAGCACTAGGCTAGCATAGGTGAAGCCCTGGATTTAAAAAAATCCCCAATACCACACACACACACACACACACGCACACACGGACCACAATCTGAATGATCATTAGCTGACCACAAAGTTAACAGTATATAGTTTCATAATTAATAAAGAGAGCTTCCAGTGATCATCCTCCCCTTTATCTTATTGCTTTTCCTATGAAATGAATGATGTTCTTTTCTTTTTTTGAGATGGGGTTTCTTTGTGTCTTGAAAGTCACTTTGTAGTCCATGCTGGCCTCGAACTCACTGGGGTCCACCTGCCTCTGCCTCCCAAGGGCTGGGATTACAGGTATGTACCATCACCACCCGGCTGAAATTCATTTCTATATTCAGATTATCCAGTGTCCACTGTGGACACCTAAACTGAATCAGAGCTTCTAACATGTGCCTCAGTTGAAAAAGACAGGACCATGGTTATAAATTATATCACTTAGAATTAAAACTCAAAGTCATGTGCTAATGGTATTTGAAGTTGGGGCTCATTCTCTCCCTTCTTCAGCACTTCCCTCCATTACCCTTTTCACACACACATCACAAAGCGATCCTTTGGCAGCTTGCCTTGGAAGATGCTACAGGTTTATCAAAAAAGATAGCCAATTTGGGGTAGCTAACCCCAGGAAGAGCTCTATGTTCCTGGCTGGCTCTCCAATTTGGAATCATAGACTTCATCAGACTTGCCACTGCATGACAGAAACAAGTTGGCACAGAGGTAAGGTGATTGTAAAGAAAAAGACATCATTAGTATGAGCTATCTCTGTTGAAGAAAGCGACCATAGACACCTTGATTCAGGATACTTTATGACATGGATCATCATAGACAAGTGAGAGATTCTGGAAAAATGACATGATCTCCTAGGCACAAGATGTTTTCCAGTTCAGCAAATTTCAAGAACAAATATCATTACTTCCTAAGTTTATTCTTCTTACTGACTAGTATCCGTAAGTGCAGCTTGTACCATATTACAAAAACAATAGGCAGGGCAGTGCTTTTCATCCTTCCTAACATTCTGACCCTTTAATACAGTCCCTCATGTTGCAGTGACTCCTGACCATAACATTATCTTTTGTTACTTCTTAACTGTAATTTTGCTACTGTTATGAATCATAATGTACTTATCTGGTGTTTTCTGATGGTCTTAGATGATCCTCGTGAGAGGATCCTTTGACACCCAAAGTGGTCAAGACATACATAACTACAGGATGGCAGCCCTGAGCTCTGATTGCTAATCATCAAATTGGTAGTTATAAAAGCAAACACATTCCTCTGATTACTGTGAATACAGACAGTCAGGTGAGCTAAATGAAGAAGTGGGTATAAGGCCAATTAGCAACGCTTAGTTTACAAACTAGGTTGGAAAATAACATGGAATTTTATTAAGGACTTAAACACTTGGACCTACAATAAAATTAGATCATTCTGTGCCTAAGTGTCTTCCAAGGCCAGGTTAAAGCATACATTCAGAAACCTTGTAAACAGATACCCAGAAAAACTTGATTGAAAGTAGCCATAGATTAGAAACTTCCAAATGTTCATCAGAAGCTGAGCGCATAAACAANGAGGGAAATGGGAGGAGGTGGAAATTTTTAATAAAAAAGTATAAAAAAATAAGAAGCTTGAGCTAATAGGCCAATAAGTGTTGTAATTAATACAGTTTCTATGTTATTATTTGGGTCTGGGTAGCCAGGAAACAAAAAGACCAGCCTCCTACTACACTAGACACACACATGATATACAGACATACATACAACATACTCATACACATAAAATATAATTTAAAAAAATTGTAAAAATGTGTCTTCTACTGGATATCACCGATTAGGTTTTATTAGTGTGAAAGGGAATATGATGGATGTATGTGGACACACAATTATGGTGTGCATGTGAAGGATAGAGAACAACTTTGTGGAGTCAATTCTCTCCATCCACTTTTACCAGGATCCCAGGGATATAATTCAGGTCAGGAGACTCATAGGGAAAGCGTCTTTACCCATTAAGCCTTCCTACCTGATCTCATTGATCTTTACTTATTTGAAGATGAGAGTCTTATACGGAAATTTTTGTTTTGTTCAGCATTTGTTTAGCATTTGTTTTGTTCAGTTTTCTTTGAGCTTATACAATCTGTGGTTTTATATCTGACCATTGCATGGGAAAAGAATTATGTATTTAAAAAAATAGATAAAATAGAATGAGTTAGAGTTGATTATTCCCTTCTCCGAGATCAGAATCTGGGAAAATGCTAGCAGGTTAGTATTTGGTTACATAGATTTTCTTGAAGAAAGAACTTTGATGACTACATGAAGTAGACTTTAAAATGGGAACTATCCTTTTACTCAGGCCTAAACAATGAGGTAATTTCACACTGATTTTCAGTGAGAACCTAGGTGAATTATACAAGGCGAAACTCATAAACATTTAGGGACCATTCAAAATTGGATCCCCTATGATTTTCCATGCTGTGTGTATAATAATTTGCCAAAGGTAACTTTGGTAACTTTATTAGCCAAGGCAATCTGTTATTTCCATACTCCAATTCTTTAGTTCCCTCCTCCGAGATCGACTGTCAAACCACAAATATAACCAATCACATACTATTCTACACGTCTCTGAATGGTTGAATACATAAATACAAATCAAATAAACCTTATAGACCAATGAGCATAAGAGCATGATTGAAACTAGCCATAGATTAGAAACTTCCAAATGTTCATCAGAAGCTGAGCGCATAAACAACCTGCTATGTAACTAAGCAGGAAAACACTAGACAGCAAAGAAAGCAGACAGAACCTTAATCAAGGCAGCAAGATAAGGGTAATAAAGCAACAAAATCTCAAAAGTAATCACTGTTACGATTGAAAATAGCCAGCCGCTTCAAAAGGCCCATACCATGGCATGTGTGTCTCTGTGGGGATTTGACAATCAGCATTTGTGCACAATTCCAGAAAATACAAAGAAGCTCTCATTTCCCGAAAGCATATCTGTGTTTGCCTAGAGACAGGGAGGAGAGTGTCAGGGTGAGGGAGAGGAAAGTGTTGCCCAGGGTTTGAGAACATGCTCTTAGCTGTGGTGAATATTCTACCTGTCACGTGTCAAACCTACCCAGTTGCATACTTGAAATATGAACATTTTGTCGTGGATCACAAACATATCTCAATACAGCCTCAAAAAGCCAAGGGAAGAAGAACCACCTAGAAAATCATTAAACTGCCTGGAAACAGGAAGTCGCTAAACTTGTTAGCCATTGTCATCTCTGATACAAAGAAAGAGGGATTCAGTGCTGCAACACCACCGGAAGAAACAATGTTAGAAATGGTACAAACGCGAGGCAAGATGAGGAAAGCACAGCTCCCGGAAGTGAAGGAACCCCAAGCAAACCCACATGAAAGGCTCACAAAGAGAAAGCGGCTTCCAAACGACAGACAGACCACTACTAAAAGGCGTGTGTCTTGGATACTTTTCTACTTCTGTGACAAAACACCATGACCAAGGCAACTTATGGAAGACTTCACTAGAGCTTGCTTGCAGTTTCAGAGGATTAATCCATAACTGTAATAGTCGGGAGCATGGCAGCGACAGGAAGGCATGATGCTGGAGCAGTAGCTGGGAGCTAAGATCTTGATCCATTAGCAAGAGGCACGGAAAGGTCCAACTGGGAATTTGTGGGGGCAGGAAAAGCAGCTCAACACTACGGATCCCTGTGTTCTCTGTGACCCAGAATATGTGGGTTCTGCGGGGACTGTTAATCATTAACCACCTGTGCAGCCGTGGTCTCTGTAGTGACAGCACAGGTTTGCTCACAGCACAACATGGTGGTTTTCACGATCAACAGTGGAACAGGACTGCCTTGTGTTGAGTCATAGCCCAGATTCTGCACTCAGGACATTCGGTTGAATAGCACTGTACAAAAATGTTGTCAAGGGTGAAATGGAGATGGTGTGAATCCATAGACGATTACAGGCTGAATATTTAATAACCATTTGTCTGCCTGCCCTTTGAGGACTTGTATGTGTAGGGCACAGATACATAGAGTGTATTTGGTGATTGATGCACTGAGTCCAAGTTGAACTCACATGTACAGAGCAGTCAGAAGATCCTGGGACAATGAAAAGGATAAGCTACAAACCCCCAAGAGGGTTCACCTCCTTTATGCCTTCTGGACAATATAGGTGTAGAGGAGGTGGGGAGGAGCCTCATCTTGACTGAAAGAGACCTTACCACACTGAGGGGGAGTCAATGGTCTGTCTGTTAGGCAGAGCAGAACCTGAACTGACAGCAACCTATAGAACTCACACTTTAGTAACCCACGAACTGTCACTTCATAGACTTATTAGACACCGGTAATATTGTTCCAGCGATAGCATGGCAGCATCCAAAGGAACCCAGTACACTTGCGCTACAGCAAAGCATTACCTTTTGCGAAGTGTGTCCAGATGTGTCCCAGTAAGATTCTGAAAGAGAAGACAGAAAACATTCCTGACTCATAATATTTTGTTGGGCAGGTAGGTAGCTTCACACATCTTGGGTCCTTTTCTTGGGGACAGACGCACTAGGCTTTCATATGCTCATTTGCAAAACCCTTGGACCCCCTTGACAAAAATCTGTGGATCTTAAAGTTGCTCTAGTTGGGAGAAGGTCTACAGAGGGGGTCTACAGAGAATCAGGCAGTGGCCTGGAGTGAAATGTGGCCTTTACCAATGACTGAAGCCAGGAGGTCAGACTCCCTCCGTACTGACATTTTGATCCTGGTCAGAGAGAAATGTCCAGACATCCAGGGGTACAAGAAAGAAAACCAGATGAACAAGAAGACATCCTCAGGACAGAGGGAGAAGAGATTACTAAACAGTCTATTGTATTGGGCACTGAATGCATGCCAGGTGCTGGGGAAAACATGGGCCGTGCATGACCACTTTTCATGCTCATCCATACCTCTCTGTACAGTCTAGGACTCCAAAGGGAAGGAAAAGAAAAGAGAATACAGTAACGTGTCCAAGGTGAGCCCCTCTCCTAAGCCACTGCTGCATCTCAGGCACAGTTATGTGACACTCCTGTAAAGAACACATGATTAGGACAGACAGGCCCAGGGAAAACTTGAAACATGTAATGGAAGGTGAACTGGTTACCAGATGAAAGGGTGTCACGAGAGAAACAAGCATACAGAGAGGCTGTGACCCAACCCTGAGTACTGATCCCTCTTGGCTGTTGGTTTAAAAGTGGGATTAGGACAAAGGGACTACCCTGAAGGAAACTGCCAAAACCCTTCTGGAGAGCTTCAAACATACCAGCTTCAGGAAGGAACCAAAGTGCAGAGTCGTAAGTCTTAGCCCTAAGTTCTGCCTTCAAGTCAGCTTTGTTCCCAGGTCCACCTTCTACATGCCTGAGGGAGCAGGTGGCCAGCAGTGCATCAGAGCAGCAAGAACTGCTTCTTTATATCTCTGGCCCATCTTGAGATCAAAGGCCAAACGTTGCGAGACCTGACTACTCAGGCATGACAGAGAGCAAAGAGCCAAAGGGGTTCCCAACTTCAGGGAGGGGGTAGAGTGGGGAGCACAGACAGAAAGTAAGAGAGGAGGGTGAGAAAGGGGGAGAGAATTAGAATGATTAGATAGTGATAGACCAAGAGCTTACTTCTTGTTATAGACACACCCAGAAGAGACCCAGGGTCCACTCTGCGAAAAACAGCATCGGAGAATGAATTGCAAAGAATCACAAAGGGGTAGTTATTTGATTATGTATCTATTATACTTTTGTCATCTCAAAGGACCAAAATTTCTGGACTTAAACCAAAGTGTTTTGTTGTTGTTCTTCTGTTCTGAATGACAGGTGTCTGAGCATGTCTTCTGAGACCAGCTGTAACAACGTAGCTGTAAACAAAGTGTCTACTATTTCAAGAAAGGTGGGAGCCCTCAGGAAGTGCAGGGCTCACAGCTTAGAGCAGCATAATGGGATTCTCAGAGAGCTCCACTTGGCCAGGCTATTGAGAAGACAGAAGTGGGTCTTTTGGCAAGGGCCCATCATATTTCAGCCATGCCAAGAAGTTCACCCTTGAGTCAAAGTGAAACAGGCCGCCATTCTGTCATTTAGGACAAGCCAAGGATGTAATAACTCCACCTTTACAGATGAGTCCCGCCACTGACTCGAGCTGGGAATTTGGAGGAAAGGAGTGACCAGTTAGAAGACTATAGCGGCAATGCAGGGACCATGATGGCAGTAGACTTTAAGAATGTCCATTGGCATTTGATAGTCGGTGGCCACAGAAACCGCCTAGACTCTGAGTGGCGTCTCCAGGTACATGTGGAGAGGGAGGACATTGTGAGGTCTCTCCGCCACTGTTTCCTCATCATCCTGGATGGATGCTAGCTATCGTTATCCTTTGGAGAAGACTTCTGGAGGACACTCAAAGAAGAGGAAGGTGCAGTGTTGTCTGTTGACCCACGCCTGACTCATTCTGTCTAGCATTTCAGAGGTTTGGTCAGTGACTCCCTTTAAGGCACCAGAGAAAGCTGTCTCCTTTATTGTAAGTTTCCTTGGGAAGCCATGCACTAGCATGCACAGACTCATGCGTCAGTCTGGAACAACATACTGCAGTCTCATGGGTGAAAGACTGTCAGGTGGCAGGAGCCTAGCAACTTCTCTCTCTGCGTATCTTCCTGCCCTTCTCGTCAGCAATACCTCCCACACACAGCAGCCAGAGAGAGAGAAATGAGTCAGTGTGGCTCTGGGCACTGCCCAGACTTAGGGATCTTCCTGATTCCCCACACCATCTGAACAAGACCAGACCTGGATCTGGGCAGCTGCCCACCCCTGTGCCCTCCTCCCTAGTTCGTTCCTTCTCCCCTCTGTTACACTAAGCTCCCGATACCACCCTGTAAGCTCCACTAACACTTGGTGCTCCTGCCCCAGTGACTGGGTACATTATAGCTTTGTCTGCTAGGCAGGCTTTCCATGCAAGACTGGCAGCTCATTGACTTCAGAGAAGCCTTCCCCGGGCTCTGTGGTGCTCCTTTACAGCCTCCTGGATCTTAGAAAAGTGTGCAAGCAAACATCATCTTGATGGCCCTGAGAGTTTTACCCTTCCTTATCATTTTCCATGTTTTCTGACAAATCTATAGTGTCACATTTTCGATGGAAAATAAGCTCCCTGAGTACAGGGACAACAACCTAGCCAGGAAAGAGGGACGTGGTATCTAGCCTGACCCTTCAGGAATATTTGTGAATCATAAAATGAGGGGCATCACTGGCACTTTGTCCCATTGAAAGGCCCCATCCTCCCTCTAGGGACACTCCACAAGGCTCTTTTCTTTACCCCATCACAGTGCTTAGTATTCTGAATACTACTGACTACAGGTGGGATAAACTCCCCACAGAAGAAGTGCAGAACTGAACGTGGGATGTCATGAAGCCTTCAGAGAAAGGACCTGGACAGTCTCCAGGTGCTGTCCTGGTCACTGTGCTGGTCTCTCTATTACTGTGGTTGGGGATCTTAAGGACTGTCTCTAGGACCAAGTTGCAGACTTTGGTGACACTTCCCTGTACCCATTTCTCCATCTATGCCACTGATGTCTTTGGGTCAGTGTTCATATCGACAAAGGCCAAGTAGGATCCTGTGGAGCCCTGGTCCTGTAATGTCTCGAGTTCATTTCCCTTCTCATAGGTCTCCTGCTCCCATGAAGAGCAGATCCTCTGCTATGGTCACAAGGCGCCATCATATCATCCAGCCCCACACAACAATCATGGCCTTACCTATGCTGGCCATCTTGGATACATACTGGAAACCTGAGGCGCAGCTCATCTGTCTGTCCCCTCTGCCTGCAAGCATCCCACCCCAGACCACTAGGTGATGGCCACTGACTCCTAAGCCGTGGGTCCCTGCCCCTTGCCTCTGTTGGGACAAGCTCAGTCAAACCCTAGGTCCCTGCCCCTCGCTCTGTTGGTACAAGCTCTGTCGAGGTGCAGAGAGCTGGGCATTACCAGACGGCAAGGAACGGATGGCACCTGACTCCCAAGTCCTAGGTCTCTCTCTGCTCCTGGCTTCTACTGGTGCAAGTTCTGTCTAGGTGCAGAGAACTGGGCTTTTCCACAAGGCAAGAATCCTATCTGCATGCCCGCTTCTCAGGAAGAGGTGGAAAGTCCTGCCTCACACCCCACAGGGACTAGGTCTCATTCTCAAGTTCATGTCCTCCTTATCCTGAGTAGCTTCTGCCATTAGAGAAAGCCACACAGAAAGCCTTGTATCAACAAGGTGGACTGGGTTGCTGTGGCAGGACCCTGTGCTGGCAAGTGAAATTCTGCAGTCACCATAGTCTGGTCACACAGACCTGATGGGATGCTAAGCACAAGTGGCGAATAAATACTTGAGGCAGTGTTCAACCTCATCTGGGGGAAATCACATACGAAACCTGCCATAGTCCATCTAACCCAAGTCAGAATGGACACTGTGAAGGAAAAAGAGGACAAGTGGCCATGAGGATATGGGGAAAGGGGAACACTTATTCACTGCCTGGCCGAGTGTGAACTTGGGGAACCACCATGGGACTCATTATGGTGACTCCTCACAAACTAGACCTATCTTTGTCACTCATGGTCATAGACACCAAAGACTCTAAATCTACACACCACAGAGATATTTGTGCATCTTGGGGATGGCTGTGCTATGCACAAGAGCCAGCACGTGGAAAAAGCTAGATGAACCTCTGGGGATGCGCACATGAACAGAGCAGTGTGCACACACACATGGGATGGAAGTTAAAGGAGCTGTAGAAAGGATTGACATCATAATACTTAAAAGAAAATGGATGCAACTGGAGACCCAGACTCAGAAAAAGACCCATATTTCAGCAACCGTGCATCCAAGATATAAAACGGTGGGGGGGGTAGTGTTCCTGCAAGAGCATATATGTGTATATGTGTGAACGTGCATGTGTGTGTGTGTGTGTGTGTGACTGGGTGACAGGAGAGGGAGAGAGAGGGAGAGAGGGAGGAGAAGGGAGGAGGGGAAGTAAGGAGGAAGGAAGGTCAGACTTAATGGGTGGGTCATGAGTGCGAAGAAGAGATCTTAATGTGGCCAGGAACTAGACTAGAGGAATACAATGCAAAGGGAGGGGCTGACTGGAGAATGAAGGGGATAAGCTGGAGCAGTGCTGGGCATGGCAGATGGCAGGTGATGATGAAGGAGAACAAGGCATAAGGAATCCTGTATGAAGAAGTCAACATCAAACCTATTACATTTTGCTTTCCATCAAATTTCAGTAAAAAAAAAAAGCTGAAAACACGCAGTCTTCTGGGGGGCAATTGTACAATTGAGTCACTGTAGGGTAGTCTAGAAGTCTTGAGGAAAGGCACCATGGTTTGGGCATTTCAGTTTTTAAAACATATCCACATGATGCCACTGGTTTGTGGTAAACACGAGACCACATATCTGAAATGGCAGTGCAGACAGAGGGTAAGTTGGTTCTGACTCTCTTGGAGCTAGTTCCGTCTGTCCATTTTCTTTATGTTGTGTCACAGATTTGTGTGTGGGAACCCACACTTGTATCTGCATTGATGTTCAAATCACTCTCTGCCATTTTGATCACTTCACCCCTTTATTGCACGTGCTGAGTTGGGAGCAAGCCCACTGATATAATTTCCTAGCTACCTTCCACTCTATGCATAGCCCGAGAGACTAGCCAAGCTAGGTCATATGGTATGAGCACCAGTGACCATGTGGGTGCTGTCACACCACTGATCCTGGGACAGGCAGTGATTCCTTTGCCTGGATGCTTCCCTCCTGCCTAGGCATGGAGCAGGTCCTTTCACAACCCACTAGTGCATTCCCTCTTGAGCACAGCTGCCCTTGAGTCCTACCAGAAGTCTCAACATCTGGTCCTCCTTTCTGGACTTGGGACTCCAGTCCCTGTTTTGGTCCACACTCTGCAGGTTGCCAGCTTGCCTGCTCCCTCAGCATTTAGCCCTGTGTGCCCTCATTGCTCTCTCCACACATTAACATACCAGCAGTCACTGCTCCCTTTCCACAGTCCCAGCCCCCAGTGCCAGAAGGATTAGCTGCTGACTGGGGACTCTGCATCTCATCCTAAAGAGAAGTTTCAGGTCCTCTCTCATTTGCCTTCTGGGCAGGGATGAGCACTTCCTGGTTCTGGTCAGGGACCTCAGCACCTCAAAGGCATAGCTAAGAGTGAAGGAGCACCTGTCTCTGGGCCAGGCCCTTCTCAGCCCC